>CAVNYN010282058.1:0-25681 GCA_963692815.1 Nyctanthes arbor-tristis
CTTAAAGAAAGGTAAAATATAATAGAATTCTTGACAAGATGCAGAATATATTGTTAAGCGTAAAACCAAAATAACCATACAAGATAGGAAGTAATAATCAGATAGCAGATGCGTTGTGATCATATGCACAATATGCTCCACACGTAGCTCTTCCGATCTAATCATGAACAAATGTATTGACTTAGAGGACCTGTGGCTATTGATTTGCAAAATCAAACCCATAGATTCCAAGATTGTTAATCAACATGTGGATAACTAATTCCAAGCTCAGATCTAAATTACCGAAAAACAAAAACAAAATGATTTGCGAAAATAGGTAAATTTGCATTGCACAAGGGCTGTGGATACTGTACACTTACTGCCTATGTTGAACAAGAAATTGAAGTCCTCAAAGCAGGCTTTCCTTCTTTTTCTTCTCCGCAAAAGGAACTTGTGTGGCACAGAAAATCCAAGAAGATGACCAGTTCTATTTTAATATCCCAATTTTTGCTAGTTGTGGTTCTTGACTTGTGTTCATATAGTAGATTTTAAAGAAAATCATCTGATTGTCATGTTCATATTAGAACCCCAATTAAAAAAAAAAAACAAAAGGAGAAAAGACGAAATAAAATTAACTTTTGCAATTCTTGGTAACAGATAATGCGTTCTCAAAGGGAAACAGAAAACCTGAGCCAACTGATGGTGGAAAAGACCACAGAGCAAACTAACATTAAACAACGATGAGATGAAATCAAACAAATCCACAGATATGCCAGTGTGCACAAGTCATTTAGTGTTTCAAATATGCAAATAAAGCCAAATTCGTCCGGTGAAAAAATGATTTGAAGCGAACTGGGTTATTTAAATTTTACCGGCAAGTGTACTGCTCCGGCGACTCCCAATTGCTCGGCGAGGATTAGAAGGACGGAGTTGCACACCAAATCAGCTGTATCCCACTCTTACGTTGGAGCCCTAAATCAGAGTCGGGTGGCAAGAAATAGAGCCACCAGATTCTCAACACTCTGTGCACCCAATTTGCAAGAACCCTAATTTCCCCCCAGGTCGTAGCCCCCCCAAGCTCTGAAATTTTGAATTTTCGAATGAGTAATCAACCCCGTTCATGGCTTTTCTCCTCTGAAATGACACATTCTCATTGTAGCATTTATTTCGCGATATTTTGAAACCAAAGGCCCCGACATTTTGCTTCCTTTCTTGGTCAGAAGTGGGCCACATTCTTTTCCATACTTTCAATATTTTATTAAGAGTGTACAAGTTGTGTACAAATGATGTGTATAAATAGCATTTTCCCTAGATATCAATATATATCACTAATATATAAATCACTAATTTATAAAAGGAGAAATAAGTGTAATCTTCCCCCATTTTACTTTTAATTTTGTTTTGTTATTGTGAAAAATAACCTTAGACTTTTAAAATTAATTAGCCTTTTATTATATTATTCAATTCATAATTCTTTATAGTCTTAATTATGTAATCAATTGATAATTCACAAGCTGACTTTGATGTTATTTTTATAACATTTATTTATAACTTTTATTAGATTTTAAAACAATACATTATAGATTTGCATGAATTTTGAAGGAAACATTCATTTAGTTCTTCATGGAATGCATGATTTATGTGCACTCCACATATAATCTCAATAAATAGTGTTAAATTGCTCAATTAATTTGTGCCAACTAAAATTTTTCTTCTCCCCTTCTATGAGTTTTATGCATTTCGATTATATAATTCTTTGAGTTAGAGTTTTGTGTTCAATTTGAAAAAAAAAATATTAAATTTGGAAGAAAAATTTCTACTTAGATCGTGAATTTGATGCATGTGATTTGGATTCAAATATTTTTCGTTGTTATCATTTTGCTATGCTTATTTAGCATCTTTAAATTAATAGAATTTAGATAAATATTCTTATTTGAATTTGCATCGGTTTGTTTGTAATCCCTTTAAATATAGTTCAACTTTAGAGACAAATGTTGGCACATTTGTTGTAAAAAATGGCCAGTTCAAAGAACCAGAAAACTAACTCCCATCAATAAGAGAGAGTAACTTTGATTCTTATTAGTCTAAATAAGTGGCATGGCCCATTGTGGTCTTCTAAAGAACCAACAGTTATTTTCATTTTTTTCGCTTTTAAATATTTAAGTGAACATAAAGGGTATGAACTATTGATTTTGATTAAGCAACATAACGATATTAGATGAATGGTACAACATAATATTAGCCACTGATGTGATTTGTAGGGGTAATGATGTGCTCACATTTGCGTTTAGTATTATACTACACATTAGTGTATGTGGCACCTGATGTTTTTTTCTACTTTGAGAATTGTAAATCTCATTTTAAGGTTTCTTCCATTTCTTTATGAATATCGGATTACAAACTTTTTGGTTAAACTCATTTGAATTTTTGATTATAATCAATATTTTTCTATAACAATACTATACAAAGATTTTGGTTCCCACTCCCTATTAACATGGTATGTGAAATTCTCATCATATCTTATCTATCTTCCAGTGATTTTTTGCACGTTTATACTGTTTCAACTTCATTTATTACTCAAAGAAGATTTCCATACTAATTTATACGACTAATAAATATAAAAGGGCTGAGAATAATATTTCTTTATTGTCCCCTTTTGTTACCCTCCTTGTTGTATCCAAATATTAATTACACATCATTTTGTACTTCATGTTAATTACACATATGTTAATTTCAATTAGTGTGCTTAATAACATTCAATTTATTCACCATGATTAGTATTTTTAATCTCTATTAGCGTGATAAATTGTAAGTTTCAAAATTACAATTATAATTGTCATTACACATCTCTACTAAATTAATTCCGTGAGTTTTGAGAAATGATTGGTGATACAAACAGCTATTACCAAGAAGAGTTTATGAACACATTTTTGTCAAATCATATACCCCACACATATTTTTTTGTGTCATATAACGTGCATTGCACGTTTAAATGGCCAGTGGTATTAAACGATATGAATTGAATTGAGGTGGTTATTTATTTATACATTTGATTTCACTCATCATTCAATAAATTCAAACACTAGTTGGGAATGAGATCTATACAGGAAAAAAAAATCAAGAATTTACAACCTCAAATTGTTGAAGAATATCTTGATCAAGCTACTAATACTACATTTAACATGTCAAATGCTAATAAATCTATGGTTCTTATGTAAACAAAAGTACATACGTAACAATAATTTAAGACATCATTCATCATTCAGAACCACATCTCCATCTAATCGTTGCATTGGGTTTTTTTGTTAATGAATTAGCATCATCATACAGTACTCAATGTTTCAATTATTTTGAATATATTATATTGTCCTTTTTTTTTAAAGACAATTTTGTTTATTTCGTATCATCCAAAAGGGAGCTTACAATACAATCTGGAGGATGCTCCTTCCGCACAAACTTGAATAATACATAATTGAAGAATCCAAACCCATTAATTAAGTAGAAAATTGATGGAGTGAAAAGGAGATTGGACAGAAGAAGAAAGTACAGTTACGATGGTGATTTGGTCTAATAAGCATTCATTTTATGAAACTTCATTGTCAACTTCTCGGGTGGAGAATCAAGAACAAAGAATTGGTTGCACCAGGAAATGGAACAAACATTGAATTAGAGCATCACAGTGAAGGTTCTAAGCGAATTTAGCTTGCCACATAAATAACAAATAGCATTATTCATAATTAAATGGACTTTAAGCGATTTTCAATAAATTTAACCATTGATTACTAAAATATTAAAGATGTTAAATTAAATTATAAACAAACGTTATTTGTCAATTTTTTTCCAAAAAAAGTTATTTGTCAATTTTTATTTTTCCCTCTCAAAGTCCATGGTCAATAATTAATTAATACCATAATAATAAATTTTTTTTAAAAAAAAGGAAAGAATACCACATTAGTTATCAAAATTGTTGTTAACTTGAAGCTAAAAAAATTCTCTGAACAATTTTACTAACATATCTAGTGTCCTTATTTCTAAGTTGTAACTAATACATTACACTAAAAAAGTTGCTTAAATTACTCTCTTAAAAGAGTGATGGACTCAACACTCAAATATGATTTTTTAGTTTGATATTACTGAATTATTACTCTCTTTAAAAAAAATTTAATATTGAACTAATTACCAAGGAATCAAAGCATAAAAATTGAAATTAAACCTCCTTTTCTTTCTTAACTGAACAATCATTTCCTAAACCAATCCCATTAATAATGTTCAAGAAATTTTGGAATGTTTCGTTAAAAGTTTCCGAACCATGTAGGCCATATAAGAGAACCCACATGTAAGTTCATGAATCCACTCATGGGTTGTCTCATGTGGCGTAACCAACACAAGTCACACGGTTAGAAAGTTTTGTTAAAATCACCAATCCCATCTCCCACGTTATTTTTTTTTCTTTGAATCTCATCTGCCATGTTATTTATATTTACTTGTATTTCTTTTCTTTTAATGAAATTATTCTAAAGAATATAGATTTCTATACTCCTATGTACACAGAGTATGGCAAGTCTAATAAACGATGAACATCGAATCAAAAAATTATATGTAATTCCAAAGAATAGAAAGAGCTTGTTGGTCTAAGTATGCCATTCCATTATATTGTGAATTTCAAAAAATTGATCATACTATAATAAGGCCAGACGGTCCCATTATGTAGTGGTTCAGGACATCTCTTGAAAGAGAAGGATTTGAATTCCCCTAGGGGGTAAGGTACTACAAAATGAAGTTGATCATGAAGTGCTATTAAGTCTAAAATAGATCCTTTCTGGGTCAATGCCTGAGTGGTTAATCGGAAAAGATTGTACATTCATTGATAGTGTGTACGTTAGCTCGAATACAACTCAACCAAATAATTTGCCAACCTATGTATGGTCTTTTGCATGTTAAGTTTCTTGGTACGAGGGAGATAGGGGAGGGAAATTAGGGGAGCAATGAGTGTGGTGAAAACTTGAATACCCAATTACTGTTAAACAATTTGAATCACTTCTTCCATGTTAATTCTTGTCTAGAAATAAATAAATTTTTGTCCACAAATTTTCATGGACTTCCAAAATTTTTTTTTTTTTTTGGCTCTACTAAAAAGAGTGAGGCCACATCACTCTAGAGCGAACCCCCTTGGTGGCTTAGCCTATTTACGTCACCCGACCTTGGGTTCTCTCTGTCTGATAGCACTCTGGCGTTTTTCTCTGAACTTCTCCACTTCAGCCTCTTTGTATGTAAAGTTATTATTTATTATAAAGCACACCAATAAAGAATAAGCGGCAGAGAAATTTGTCGAAATCGTAAAATGGAGGCGGCGGTGGCTAATGGGCCAGGGAGAGTAGAGAAGGTGCCCGTATGATCGATGGTCCGACCAATCCAATGGTCACTCCTTTGCTGACGGATCTCTATCAGTTTACCATGGCCTATGCTTACTGGAAAGCTGGCAAGCACGATGAACATGCCGTGTAATTCTTCCAATGTTCCGACTGTTGATCAATTTATGTCGTTTATTGGTTTTTTTAAGTTTGTATTCAATGTGCTAATTGGTTGGAAATTTGGAATTGAGAACTGATTTTTATATATTTACGGGAACAATCCTAGTTAGTTAGTTCAAGTTCTTTTTTCCCCTTCTGGTTTTATTTTCTTGGGACAATCATCTCTATGATGTTGTTGAGTTACTGTTCCACGAAAGAAACGGTTGTCCCCTTGGTTCTCTCTGTTTATCATTTTCTGCTGAATATGAATACTTAGTAGTTAGTAGGTAGTAACATGATGAGTTGATGCATGACTCTGGACGCACACTCTTCATGACGTTATTTCATATCTTTTTATTTCAAAATTTTGATTTTATTTCTAGTTGTGTAGCCAACTCTAAATTTACAGGGGATACTGTTTAGTTTGTTGTTGTTTAATTACTGGAACACTGTGGTTATTGATCTTTTAACAAGCTTTTCCAATTGGTTGCCGGAATTTCATACTATCCAATTTGAAAATGAACTCGAGTATCTTTGGTCTCATCTGTAGATGTGAACCAAATTCTTCATGTTATGGTCTTTGTCTTAACTGAACTTACTGTAATCCCTTGTCTCTTGGAAAATTAGGAGGCCTGAAGTAGTTTACTTTCAAGATGTCATGTACTTTTCAATTCAGGGTTTTCCTTATATGTACAGTATATATACCTTTTTAACCAGAGGGGGAATAAAAAAGGTGGATAAGTTGTGAACATTTTTTAACTTTCTTCCAGTAACATTGTGAGCATAATGAGTGCTAAATGATGTCTTCTGAAAGAATTTCTCATAATGCTATCATTGTTGTATCTCAATTTGGTCTTAAAAAAAAAGAGCCTGAAATTTTATTGCCCATCGATGGGTTTTATCTTTTTCAGTTTAGGATACCTTGATTATGTACACATCTTCAGGTCTATCTTCTTTTACTTCTATTAATATTTATTTGGTGATGGAATTTGTCATTTTAAGGGGATGGAAATCCCAATCAAGACCTTAGGTTTAGATGTTGACCATTTGACATTTCTCTCAGGACCTTGGGCTAACATTACCAGCTGCTTGTTCTGCTTTAAAGTTTACAACTTTGCACATGAACTTAGTCCATTGAAGGCTTGTGGACTTTATGGTTGTTTATTCACTGCAAGGCATTGCAAGATATAAGTTAACTACTTGTCTGAAAGACTGAGGAAATGCTCTGCATGCAATATTTTTCCCAGAAAATGATCTCAACTGCTTTCTCGTCATCATCAATTTATTGGCTTTCAGGTTTGATTTGTATTTCCGGAAGAACCCCTTTGGTGGTGAATACACAGTTTTTGCTGGTCTTGAAGAGTGCATAAAATTAATTGCTAACTTTAGATTTACAGAGGATGAGATTGCTTTCATCCAAGCATCGTTGCCTCCATCTTGTGAGGTATAAATTCACCTAACATCATGGTAGTTGCATGCTATTGTGTTCATTATTGTCCATGATGGTTATTGTCTTACTGACACTACTTGATTAGTTGATTAACAAGTACACGTGAGAAGTGAATGTTAGAATAACGCTCTCACTGCCATATCAATCTATTATAAAAAACGAGTTTCTTTGATCATCAGTTTTACGTAGTGCAGCTAGTTCATCAGACTTCTGACTTAATGTACATTTATAAGTAAATGGCTGATTTGATTCTAGAGTAAATGCTAAATTTTGCTTCGAAACTCACTTGTAAAATAATGTTAAGGCCTGCTTCTAATTCTTATATATTGAGGCAATATATTTAGCAATCACACACGATCTGAGGCAAAGTAGTTTAGTTTCCTGATAAGGTTATAATTTTGAATACTTCAGTGTGTAATGAACTATTCAAATATGCTTCACTAATTTTGCATAATTGCATAACCAAATTTTATATTGACTGGTTCAACTTTTGATGTATATATAATGAAGCCATGGGACTTAAATAATTTATTTAACTTAACGTTGAAAATGCAGCTTATCATTTTCTCCAGCAGATTTTAAATTCTATTTAGGGATGGCAACATGTCGGGTTCAGGGACGGATCGGCCCGTGAAACAATTTTTATGACACGCCCTGCCCCACGACCCCCCAAAATTCTGGGCGGATCAGATCGGGATTTTGACCCGTTTACTGACCGATTTAAATTTTCTTAGTATTTTTATATTATTTTCCTTTTTTTTCCATATTTTTTATTTATTGTTAATTTTTTATATTTAAATGGGGTGGGCCCTGACCTGACCCAATTTGCCCTGAAATGCCCCAACCCGCTAACCCGCGGGGCGAAAAAATTTGCCCCATTTGGATTGGGGCCGCACGGGTTTTCGGTTAGTTTAAATTACCATCCCTATTTCTATTTGATTCAATTGTTTTATTAATTTAACAAGGACAAAGTATCTAATTGATTTAAAAGGTTTTATACCTGTTTGATTAACATTAACCAATAAGTTCATAATTGAGTCATCTGGAACACTAATAGTTCTTTGAACATGCAAATGGTTCCCGGCACAAGAAAAGTGTGTGAGTAAATATAATCTTGTCATTCTAATTTCTAAGTGATAATCAGTCACGACAGCAGAGGCTAAATATTTCTTGGTGGGCTATTTAATTGTCGATTCTTGGACCATATTATATAAATTAAATGGTATCTCTGTCTTATGTTGCCGATGCTAGGAATAAACACATATATGGGTATATAGTAAGCAGCATTTTAATGACAGCATTTAAATTCTTGCTAAGCTACAAACCAAACTCATCATGAATGATTTGAACAATCTATGTTTCCGTGCAATATGTGACTTTGCTAACAGTAAGTATTTAACATTAGGATGGATTTTATGAATACCTGCGAGGAATAGATTGTTCTGATGTGGAGATACATGCTATTTCTGAAGGGTATGTGGTATTTCCAAAGATACCATTGATGAGGATCGAAGGGCCAATAGCTGTGAGTACCTTCAAACCTTCTGCCTTTGCAATTATATGTAACATTGGTATGCTCTATGTTCTCATTATTGGTTGTAATCTTCATTATTAATTATTCATGTTTATGCTTGTCTTATAAGGTGGTTCAACTGCTTGAAACGCCACTTGTAAATCTGATAAATTATGCATCATTAGTTGCTACAAATGCTGCAAGGCATCGATTTGTTGCTGGAAAGTCCAAACTTCTTCTTGAATTTGGACTACGACGAGCACAGGTCCTTTTGGCTTTGAGTTTTCTTCTTATTTTATATTGATCATGTTTGTTATGTAGCTTTCAATCATTATTTGGGTTATTCCTGTAGGGCCCTGATGGTGGTATAGGGGCATCAAAGTACTGCTACATGGGTGGATTTGATGCAACAAGGTATTCATCGTGAAATAATAACTGGGCCTAATGTTCCCATTGATGGGCATCATTTGGCAATTTTGTCAAGTTTGTTCAATGCTTGTTGAGTTGTTGTGACAACTTACTGTACGCAGAACTATTGAACCTGGTCAGGACATCAATTAGATTAGGGGCCTGTTTAGTGGTCATTTTCACTGGTTTAACAAGTTGTTCAGGTGGGTAAGCAGTGGCCAATTCAATCTTATATTTTAATCAGATCTTAGATGTGGACCCACATATTGGCTTCAACAGATTTGTGTCATTGGATATTGTATAATGGTGAAAAACATTATAACATTTGGGAAATGGGTCTGGACTTTACCACAACAATATATCTGTGAAAATTTTGTTAATATCAAGTATTGGTTTAATATATAATCTTCAATGAGGTCCAATGTTTTCAATGTGAAAAATTAAACATGAATCAAACATAGTTTGTTGCTTGTAATTATAGGCTGGCAAGCAGAGTTAATAGTGAAGGTTTCAGATCAATCCCGTTTATTGTCACAGACACAATAGGATGGCACATGTCATTTTGAGGTAAAACGTTTCATGTTAAAGAACTGGCTAACATATTTTACGAATGACATCTCGTGGTCAGTTTGCCTTAAATGACTTACTTTTTTAACTAATTAAACATGATATCTAAGTGACTTCCTAAAGTTAATATGTTAACCTACATGAATATTGATGGTGCATGTTGATCCACTTATTAGCATGTTGTGTTGGTGTTTTGGCATACTAGTTTATTACGTAGGTCATTTTCATTCTAAATCAACTGACCTAGCCCACTTAAAGACCCAACACGAACCTGATACAAAGTGTGAAAGTGCTAAACTGCAACTGCTAAGCAAACCAATAGTAAATAATATAAAGTTAAGGTTCTTGCAAGTACAGAAGTTATTAAATTTATTCAAATTTCTCTTCTATTTTGTTATGCATGAGAAGGAGTTATAGGTGGATACTTCAATAACTATACATTGCTGTTTATTCTTAAGTCTTGGATTTAGTGTACCTTGTAAGTTTAAGAATAACACAGAAGACAGAAGTATATGAATTTGGCTCATAAAATCTTATGAAAATTTTCTGGCTCCTCTGTCCCGTAACGACACGACACCCTCCAAGGATGCTGGAGTGCTGCGGAAGAATCTTAACTGTGGCAAAACTTCCCAGTGTTCCAAACCCTTGCTAGGTGGATGTTTCATGTCAAAATTGTTTTGTTCACTGGTTGCTTTCTAGGTTACTAAATTATATATTAAATGAGAAAACCAGGCCTGGCCCTGTTAATCAGCATTCTAAGTCTACCATTTCCTGATTTTCAGTTTTTTTCCCCTTGTTGATCTAATGAGTCATTCTGACCATGTATGTTATGATGTGCTAACAGCAATGTTGCTGCTGGGAAATTATTTGGAATCCCACTCCGCGGAACACATTCACATGCTTTTGTCAGCTCGTTTATGGTTAGTATTGGTGTTCAAACAGCGAAATTTCACATCCTAGTTCTGTTTTTGGATTTCCAGAATTATTATGAGTTTTGGAGATTTTTTTAGTGCTTTTCTTAATCAACTCTTTTGAGCATGTCTTTCTGCTAAAGCAGCAGATTCTGAGTGCCATGTGTGTATAATTTACATCTTATCAGCAACATGCCTGCTCCTGTAGGCAGATTAATTTTTTACCACTAAATCCATACACGTGCATTGCCCCCCCCCCCAACGAAGTGAGTGGTGACAAGACCTGAATCTAGGAGCTTGATGTGCTGTAGAACCACTTGATCTAATAGCTGCTGCTTTTAGATAATGCTTCATGCATCTTCTGTTCAATAATTAGCACTATCCGGTTGGATATTTGAGTTCTATGGTGGGACTGGGATCAGTAGCTGTTTCTACTACAATTGAAAGTAATTTGTCACTGAGCTAAGATAAATTTCTTATTACTTGTTTACTTGACGTCACATCTTGTTAGCAAAAGCATTAGGCGATGAGTAAGCACTAAGCAGTCTTTTTCTGGTCATCTAGTAACAATGTTTCAAGCATTGTACTCATTTTACAGCCCATTCACTCTTTTTGGCATTCCTCCACTCTTAGGTTGTCCATTATCTGAATTAATTTGGCAATTTACAGGGTCCAGATGAGATCATTGAGAAGTCACTTAAAAGCTTTGATGGCTCTAATGTTTGCGAGGATTTTGTTAGTTTGGTACAAACATTGATAAACAAATTAAAGGTATTGTCAGTTTCTCTTCTTCCATCACCTTTACTGCTTTTCTCTATGTTTACATTCAACTTGCTGAATAAGTTTATTATCTTTTCACTTGTCATGGGCCATCTGTATGCTTGCCTTTTGATATTCACACCTATTACCTAGCAAAATTTACCATCCCCATGTCATGTAATGGTAATGCATCAAAACAGGAAATTGCTTTTCTGTTTGTGATTTTCATTTACCATTTTCCATTTTCAAGTTGTACTTGTTCTTTGCCTAAACATTCAACTCGCTTTCCTCATTAAACCACTAGTAATGCTCATAAGTTGTGATTGCATTTATTCTGTTAACAATGATTAGACAATAATGCTCATACTTTGTAAAATTACATTCTCTTGACATTTTAACATGATTAGATGCATTTTGGACTGGTGGATCTATGTCCTCTGGTCAGTAAGGGCATGTCTGGGAAAATAATCTATGGATTATAAGCCATTTGCCCATGTGTGGAAGAAATAAGCCAAATAAGTAGCTGAATAGCTACTTATGGACTTGTATAATTATATACATTGTGTATGGCGTGTTCCCCAGCACATAATTGTCTGGAATTTATGGTTTATATTGTCCAAACATGCTTTAAATGGAACAATCTCTTAGCTTAAGATTTTACTTCAGTGGCCATTTTGGTTTGCTAGAGTGGAATGTTTCAAAACCAGACATTTCATCAATACAATATGGCAAGAGCGCGCTTTTCTTTTCTTTTTCTTTTTTTTTGTGTTTTGGGTGGGGGGGGGACTTCAATTTACACTATTAATGAACTTTTTGATAATGGGTTACTTCTAGCTTAGATAATGTAAATATTAGGTCGTCTTGGTTCATTGCCCCTTGACATATTTATTAATCGTCGAAGTTTTCCTCAACTCTGTTGGTGCCTGTTGAAGTTTTATACTCTTTTGGTGAATATTGATATGAAGAAAACAAATAATTCTGCTTTACATAATATTTAATTTAATAATCAGTCATAAAGCAGTAAATTTCAACATTGAATATAGATCGTGTTTATGCGTGGCTTATTTACTTATAAGTAAGCCAGTTTTGGGGCTTATAATTTTAGAAATATAAGCCACCCAGTCATTACAGCTAGCTTTCTTTTAATTTTCAAAATTTAAATTCTCTTTCCCATTTCAATTTTGGGCGGGGGAAGTTTGTACAAATATTTTGGAAATTAGGTGGCCTCAGGTAACTTTTATGATTAATACCCTCAAATCAACTGTTTTCTGGCTATGTATTGTAATATGTCAATCTGTTGACAATTCCTTCCCTCAATAGGAGTGACCATTTTATATCTTTCATAAGTTGGAATTAGTTTTTGCTTCTTTTATACTTTATCCTATCCTAGGATGATAAGATCATGAAAGCGCAGTTTATATTCCAAGCACACGAACAACATCGTAACCCAGAAATGCCGATATTCGGGCGATAGATTTGGACCTTAGAACTTGTACCCATTGAAAATTGATCACGAACACAAGTTGAAAACCTCACCACAAAGGATTAAAACCCTAAATCCTTTGATAAGAGACGTGTAATTCAAATCCACGAAACACGATTTACCAACAAGAGAAATCCATCTCTTTAACAAAAGACAATTTCTTTAATTCATCATAAGAACTCTCTCTAAATAATTTTATTACAATGAAACCCTTTATGTAGGGTAAAAATAAAACCTAATTCTTGAAAGAAAAGAAGCCTAATTATTAAAATAAAATATACAAAAAAATCTAATTAATAAAACAACAATAAAAGAGAATAAATTAGAAAATTCGTCAGAAAAATAATAATTTCCGCTAGAATAATTGAAGTGCCGTTTTGACCCCTAAAACGATGGAATTTCGCCAAGGTTCAAGGGCCTTAGCCCATGAGTTTTGCTCAGTGGCTCACTTCTGCTTGGAAAACACATTATTTGTCCAAATATGACATCGTTACCTCTGACTTGACGGATTTATTTCAGCCCATTAAAATTGTTGTTCGGTTGCCTTCATTGCCTTCATAGGATTTACTCCTTTAGTGGTTTTTCTGAATAAATACAACAGAAGCTGAAAACACGTGAAGATTTTGAAGGATCTAAAAGACTAAATGCTTTGCTATTCCCTGCGCCTGTCTATTTGTATATAACCATTTTGATGTATTGGGTAATCTAAATATGTGCATAATTAATTGTGGTTCATTTATCATTCGCACTCCTTTCAGCGCTCGCAATTATTAGGTGGGATATTTAGTGAAACAAATCAAAGCGAGTTAGCAGCTTTCACGTCATATGCGCTTGCCTTTCCAAACAACTTTTTGGCCCTTGTAGACACATATGATGTAAGTAAAGCTTTTTAATATAGTTAATTCAACTTTGCCTCACTTGCTTTTACCTCAGGCGTCATGCACGCTTGCAATGCAATTCTTGCTTCATTCTGGTCTCTGTATTATTTCCATTTATTGGTTTTTGTCAAAACTTTTAACAGGTCATGAGAAGTGGTGTTCCTAATTTTTGTGCGGTTGCCCTAGCTCTAAATGATTTTGGGTAAGATCAAAAGATTTGGATCCTTCATTTGTCTTTTGCGTTAATGAAATGCTCTAATATACGTTAACAAGTGTGTTTGGGGGGGGGGGGGCTATCTTCCTAGATGCCCCCACATGCAGTCTGAAAATTATATCCCAACAGAGTCCTCAGCGATCTAGAGATAAATTGGTATAGGTTTGTTTGGCTCATGCTTATCTTTTCTAAATATTCTTCTTCAGGTATAAAGCTGTAGGTGTTAGATTAGACTCTGGTGATCTTGCTTATCTATCATGTGAGGCCCGAAAATTCTTTCAGGCTATTGAGAAGGAATTCAGAGTGCCTGACTTTGGGAACACGAGCATTACTGCTAGTAATGACCTTAATGAAGAAACAATTGATGCTTTAAACAAACAGGTAAAGGCATTATATGGAAACTTTAAAGGGTGTGATTCTTCTTCTGCAACTCTTTCCACAGAATTGTAAATGTGCAATCTCTATGAACATGTGTTCTGATCACCATACTAAATGTCCTTTTCTCCATTAATTGCTAGCCTATTTGGGCATCTTAATCTAAGTTATGCTTGGTAATAATGCCACCATCCTTTGATTCTTTTACTGTAGCATTTAGTTGAACCTCATGAGTTTTTACAGTCATACTTCTATTTTTAAAAATATATAAAATTGCATAGTGAATTGCTCGGGATTTCCCTGCAAACTCATTTTCCTGATATGGAAAAAGTCTCTTGCATGAGTTTTTACAGTTTAAACACCCACACCCCACCCCCACCCCACCCAAAAAAAAAGAAAAAGGAAAAAAAAGGGGAGATTGAGGAGAGAACAATTCTAATAGATCCGTTTCATTGGCCATACAAAATGAGTATAATTAGTGTCTTATGTCATACACATCGAGCTTCTGTAGTTTTCTTGTGTATTTCTGATTTGAAGTAATAATCCAGTAACCCAAACAAAGGCCTTTATTTACTTTCATTTTGTGGGAAAACTTTACCAGCCATTATTTTGTCTGAGAATAAAGATAATTTGACAAGCCTGCTGTCTGACATTTCATATAGAGTCACCAAAAACAACATGGAGATGCATATTGGTGACATGAATACATGCATATGCACACAGCCAGTCTTACTTTTGTTCCTTTTCTTTCCCGTCTAATCTTTTATTTATTTTTTTCTTTTTGGAAAGTGTGTAATCTTTAATTTTGACGTAGTCTGTTTTGCACCATTAATAATTCCTTAATTTATGGTTGGGAGTGCTATAGTTCTTGGATCAAACTCTATCAAGTTAAAGAAGTATTTCCCTCGAAAAGATTCTTTATGCCACGTTATTTCTTGTTTATTAGATGTGATTTAATATCACTACCCATATTCACAATGCTGCTCTAGATTTGATTATCCTTTCTTCGTGCCCCAGGGTCATGAAGTTGACGCATTTGGAATTGGAACGCATTTGGTTACATGTTATGCTCAACCTGCTCTCGGTGTTGTTTTTAAGTTAGTTGAGATTAATGGTCAGCCTCGAATCAAACTTTCTGAAGATGTTTCAAAGGTTTGTTAGTCCATATGATGTCTTTACATTTGAATTGTAATTTTGTTCTAAAGCTGAGTTTTGCTGATTTTTCAGGTCTCTATTCCATGTAAAAAAAGATGTTACCGATTATATGGAAAGGAAGGTTACCCGCTTGTAGACATAATGACAGGAGAAAATGAGTCACCTCCAATGGTATTCTTTTTAATTTTAATTTTTCTGTGGACTTTATATCCCGCCGATGATGCCTTGAAGGCTATTATACCCTTCTTCTTAAGTAAGCTGTTTTAGTCAATAATGAAATCTCATTATCATTTCTCAACTATTTTGGGGAATCCTCTAATAGCCTGCCTGTTTTTCAAGATTTTGACCCACTGAAATCCTAATTTGATTTGGCACAAGTTTTATGGCAACAGCCTTTAACTGTTGTTGTCTATATTTTCTTGACCTTTCCAGTTTTCATTAGAAAGCATCATATAAATAAAGCTAGGATAGCAGGAAGTGGAGTAGCAACCTAAGTTGATGTTAGATAACGTTAAGAGCTTTGCTCTTTTAAGAATCCATTATTGAGCTTCCTATTAGTTCATTCATTCAGGAATTACCCTTTTTATTCTTTGAAGTCAATAAATGTTTCTCTCACCAAAATCTCTAGCTGAATAGTCTACCATCACCTCTGATGCTATTGACCTTTGGTTGTTAAAGGAACAAATGCCAAAAAGGGACTGGTCACCTATCACCAAGTCATTGCATTTATCTGTTATCATCAAAGAAAATCATCAAGAAGAGTTTACTATGAGGACATTTGTGGTAATGTCGATGGTCTAGTTTACTGGGATGGCAGGAATAACTGTCATGTGCAATACAATGAACTCATCATTTACTTTATATGTGATACATTTCATGCATAGGTCAAAATGAATGGTAGATTGGTAATTGAGACTATAAAATATACCCCCCCAGTCCCACAAACATAGTCTAATGTTCCTTTTTCATCTGTCCTAAATTATAGTTAATTTCGTAGTTTTCTAATATGCCCCTATTAATTGTGTATTGCAATTAACAAAAGAGGATAGTTATTGAAAATGTTCTAGCGCCATATGTGTGGTCCCTTATGGCACCAGACAGCCCATGTGGCGTGTGTGTATGTGGACACTCTACATGCACGCCACATGGGCTGTGTGGTGCCATAAGGTACCACACATATGGCGCTAGAACACACTCGGATAGTTATGGTGAAATATTAAGTAAATGAAAGGGTATATTAGTAAATATATTCTCAAATTGTACTTTTCCAATAACATTAATTAATATTTCTTAATCAGTGTGAAAAATGGAAGTGGACTATATTTGCAGGACGGAGGGAGTATAATAATTGTGTTACTGCCATATATAACTAGATTTTCAAGAGCTTCGGTATATGCAACTGATCTATCGTCTGATTGTAACACATAATTATAACTTGAAAATAGAGAATTCCGACCCTTTATTTCACATTTTATGATATACAGGTGGGGGAACGAATTTTGTGTCGCCATCCATTTAATGAATCCAAGAGGGCGTATGTGGCGCCACAGTGTGTAGAGGAGCTTCAGAAATGTTTTTGGCCTGGTAGATCAGGTAAACATCCTAGTTTGCATCTGGATATAACAATTTTACATTTTGTGATCAACAATAATCTTAGGTAAATCGCAAAATTACGAATATTCCACTTGGCAGTAGCTATTTGAGAACTAAACTTGGCACAAAATTCTCAGTTTCTATTTGTACTGACTCAGTGAAATGGCTTTGTAAAACTACTTCTAAAGAACTCTATCAGTTCTCTTTTCTTCAGCACAGTGGAATGAAATGAAACCCTAAAGACGATTTCCTATCAAGATGGTTATAGTGTTCAAAATCTCTCTCTCTCTCTCTCTCTCTCTCTCTCTCATGAATGTTTTGCAGTTGGTGATTATCATATTGAGTCTGTAAGTTGGATGAAGACAATACTGGATAGTATTGAAATTTAGAAGTTACTGTACAATGCAATGGTGCACCCCCAAAGCATGCCAGTGAATAATGTCATATAAAAGCTACTTTTGTTTATAAGGAAAATGCTGTATTTAATACTGTATTTTATTTTTGCTTTCATAAGGACAAGACCCAGAAGAATTACCCCCTATTAAACTGATCAGAGAACGCTGTATTAAACAACTTAGCCAGATGCGGCCTGATCACATGAGAAGATTGAACCCAACGCCTTACAAGGTATTATCAATGCAGTGGACACCCTCTCCTTGAGAAACAGTTACAGTTTAATATATTCAAGCTTTTATAATTAATAATTTTTGGCTAGTATTTCTGTCTCTTGCGAAATATCGGTTGTGGTTGGCTCAGATGAATAAGGTTCTCCTCTTCCTGGCAGGTTAGTGTGAGTGCAAAGTTGTATGACTTCATTCATTTCTTATGGCTTAATGAAGCTCCAGTTGGAGAACTGCAGTGAGAACGCCAAATGAGATCCAGGGATTCATCATATGGAAGCCAGCAAACATCAGAGAAGGCGATAAAGCCTCGTTCAAGAGCACAAAATTCACATTTTATATCGACATTTTGGGTCAAGGTTGGGGAAAAAGCGTTCATTCTTGTTTCTGACTGAGTTCTGGTGCAAAATAAGTAAAAAATATAAGGTTGTTTCTCTCGTTAATGCGTTGGTTGTCTGTTGTAATAGTTCTCTACCAAATGCAAACATAGGAACCGTTTATATATTACTGAAAGTTAATGACACAACCTTCGCAACTTTTGGTCTGGGTTTCTGAGTGCACCTTTCTTTCTCTGATTAAATATCATGAGAAATTAAAAATTTGAAAGATCGACCAATTTTTTCGTGGAAAAATTGTAAGACATGATATAAGTGTCTGACTATCTGTATGTGTAGATTGGTCCACAAAATTGTTGTTCAATGAAATCATCTCTATCATACATCTGCTACGAGTCTACATCTGCATGATGCGCCTCTTGAGAGAGACGATGTACAAATGAATACAATTCAGTCTTCAGTTTAACAATCAGACTTACTTCAGCATTATCAAAGACTGTTCTTCCGGACATAAGTCTCTTTGCCAAATATTGATTATGGTATTTTACAAACACATGTTTTTCCTGCAGAGAGCTTAACAACGTTATCACATTGCCAACAAATGTCTCAATATCCTCATCTTTCACCCCTTCAAATCCTTTCAGCGGTTTATCATCAACAAATAAAGCAATGTACTGTGGCAAGTCAGGATTCAAGTTGATGAAATACTCAAACGAAGAGTTCAGCGCGTTGTGGAAGGTCTCGTCGTTGTTGAATGCAGCGCTTATGATCTTATCATACTTGTCCCTTTCTTCAAGTAGTGAATCGACCAATTCTACAGGATTCTTCAATTTTTGAGGATCAGTAACATGTTGTTTACCGGTATTTCGAACATGAGATGTCATTACATCACAGATTGAAGAAAGACCATTAGGAACCCGGGCAAATAAGCTGTAAAGTCTCCTTAAATCTTCATATTTATCATCAAGAATCATCTTTACCAAGCCTGAGTTCTCCATGTTAAGCAGTCTGAGCCGGTAATTTGTAATCATTTCTTTCTCCATAATATCAGTTATCTCGTCTTTACTTATTGTGCCAAAGTAGTGTGAAACCCTCGCTGTTTCTTCATTTAGAAACTTTTCAGCTTTCCTCAAATAGTCCCCACAAACGTTGCACTCAATAAGTTTCTGAGACTCTGCCCTATAAAAATCAGTGGAGGCTTCAAGAAAAGGTTTCTCAAAGTCTTGTTGGTATGCTGAAGGTCCTAAACTAACTAGCATCTTCACCGTATTTTTCACTAGCTCTCTATTGACAATCTCACCTGTTCGGTCCCTGAGGATCAGTTCAAGAAGTGTTCTTCGAAGCCTAGTCTGGATTTTAGTCTTGTGGATTACTTTGTCCCTCCAAAGGTTTAATCCAAGCATATGAACAGATTTTTGGTGGGCACTCGGAATAAAAATCTTGTCCATGCACATCAGCCTGTGGCGGATTCTCTTCAATGCTTGATTATGATCAGTCCATTCCATATTCAAATTTTCCAGGAATGAATCTCCGGTGGTAGCTTCTATACATAAAGTAATCTTCTCGAGGTGGAGTGTCATTGTTTTCACTAGTCCAAAATAAAGTTCTTCGCCGTATTCATCAAACACCATATTGTATGCACCACTGCATCCATGGGGAAAAAAAAGAATCCACATCAGAATAAAAAATAATAACAAACATAACAATATATATAATGTTTTAACTACCTTTGGTGTTCTTCTAATTTGTCAATATGGTTTCTGTTGTGAATCTGGTGCCTGACATGTTCCAGAATTTGGAAAGTCCTCCCCTTGCTTGACATAGAAGAAGAAGCTGAAAAATTGTTGATTTGCTCAGAGTTCTTGAATGAAGTTTTAGAAGGGGCATCATCGTGAAGAGGAGAAGTAGTACTGAAATCGGAATCAGAGAAGCTGGGGGCGCGAGCAAGTTCCCGAAGTTCCTCTCTCTTTAACGTGGCTCTGACCAGCCTTTCCCAGTTGTCGTATATATTATTCATCTACTCCCGCTCAACAGGATGATCTTACAATTTTCTTACGCCAAGTAGAGGTTTTGGATATTTAAGGATCAAAATTGAAGAATGATTCCTTATATTCGAAAATACTTCAAAATTTTCACCTGTGAAGAACCAAACAAGATTGCTTGGGTCCTTGAAGTATATAACCCGATGTGATGTTAAATTCTTAATATGATTGATTATATATATGACTCGTAAATTTCAATACTCGATGCCACTTTTGTCTTGCTCCTTGGGATGTCCGAATTTGATCCTTTCTTGAAGCTTTTCTTTTTTCTGGGTTTATTATTTCTATGCTGTCTTGATAAAAGAATATAGGACAAACCAATTATCAATTTCCCTCCCGAAGAACACAGGAATGGGGATATTGACTGTGCAAGAAATCATGGAGGAAATCAATTGATTGTTGAGGAATTCTTATGGAGGAAATCACTAATGAATTGTTGAGGAAGACATGATATGAGTCTCTCTATATGTATGTTAATTGGTCCACAAAACTGTTGTCAAATGAAATCTTCTGTGTCATACATCTGATACAAGTCTACAGCCACAGCAGGATAAGAATGGCAAAGATTTTCCCAATCAGCCAATGAGACTGTAGGGACTTGCTTATCGGAGAACTATTGCCGGCCTGTTGTGGAGTTCTTGCTGTTGGCGTCACCTGAGATGGTGACGGCGGTGAAAGTGTCAGCTGAGATGGTGGCGGTGGTGAAAGTGCAGGGGCATTGCAGGTCCCGAACGTAGCATTTTCCTGCCAATTGCAAATTCAAATGAATTTAGATGCTGCTCGAACATTGGCTCGGTCGACGCATTTTCTCTAAAGAAAAAAAAAAATCAGAGGGAGTTTATACAGTTAGAACCAAACCTTGCAATAAGCAATGCTGTGACACCCACAAGTCATATGTCCATTTGCTTCATCCACTGCTTCTGGTGCGCCCCTTCCATCACTTCTCTGCAAGAAAAGTTAATCTCCTGGTTGATCCGTAAGAAAATCTCGACAGAAACCGATAAATTCGTGGAAAGGTTCATTGCTACGCACCCGATAGAAGTCGACTGCAACGAAATTCGGCCAGCGCTTTCCGGCTGCTTGATAACAAGTTCTCATCATACTAATAAGAGGAGCAGAGTTGTCTACACAAGCTTCTGTAACATTGGGATTGTCCGGAAAATAATTCTGGAGAACAAGTGAAACCGATTGTGTGTTCATCGGCGGTGACTCCGATCGACTTGGACAAGAACCTCGTATCATCCCACCATTGCCATCTGAGAATCCATATATTATCTCATGACAAGCAACGTAAAACTTTGTCAAATCAGTTTTGTTGTTATCATAATCATATTATAGCAAATGAGGATAACTCACATTGATTCTCAACCACATATCGCCAATTATAAGCAATCCCTTCAGAAGCCTCCTTAGACGATTTAGACGTGAAGACGACCAAGCGCTGATTGTCCCTGACCATATCATCAACCGTAGGCCAATCTTCACCATTCTTAGGCATCTTAGACGGAGGAAACCAATATCTACTAAGTCCAGATGCATTAAACACTTTTGTCAAGCCTTGTGGAGTTGTCACATAGTCCTCAATGAAAATGGTGACGATCTCCGACGGATTCTCTTCCATAAACACTTGAATTTCTTTCAGTACGTTAATTGCAGGTTGCTACAATATTAGTAAAGAGTATTTGATTCGATTAATTCAATCAAAATCTAATTGCTTTTTATTGGAAGCCATGGAAATTAATATATATACTTACAAAAGCTGTGATATTGAGACACCTTCCACCAAATGAGTGACACAACCAAATGTCACCATTGAAGTCGTACATATCAAGCATAAACCCTCGAACGCCATTCTAAAGAGTAACATATTCTACATTACATTAGGTGTATAATAATTTCTCAAAAACCGTAATTTCATTACAATTTGTATTAATTGAATTCAACTAACGAGAGAATTATTTTCAAGAAATACAAAGACATCCCAAACAAATTTGTATGTGCAAAATATTGATTAGGTGGTAATTAGGTTAGGTGGGATGATTTGCTTTAATTGAAAAATTACACCAGACCAGACAGCTAAATGTGGATACACTTTGAGATAAATTATAGTAATAATTAATAATAACAACTTACTTTGAGTTGATCGGTAACGGGATCTTCTTGATTGGTGGGAGCAAGAAGGGTTGATCCGGTACCGGAAGTTGACGCGGTCCGAGCAAAAGAGTTGTGAGTAGTCAACCATGAATACTTGTTAAACGGCAAACCGTTCACCTTTCCCGAGGAGAAAAAGAAAATGATAGTAGTATTGAAGTTGAAAGGAAAAATTAATTAGAAAGTAAAAAGGAATGAAGAAATTCAAGAATGAATGATGTTGATGGAGGAATTACCTTAGTGGTGGGAATGAGGGGTTGAATCCGAGTACATCTGGGTCTGGTGTTTCCATTTGCAGGACAAGTTCCACAGAGTAATCCAGAATCACAGTTAATGTTACTTGAACATGTTTCTCCAATCTGTCCATCGATCAATGTAAAAACATTAATTAATTTGATCATGGATCGGACCATTCAGTCGATCGAAATGAATATATAATTTATATTCACCGGTTGCTGTCACATCACCGGTTGCTCAAGCCCCACCTAGTGTGTCTGTTATTCCACCAGTTGTAATTTCAGTTCCTGAACCAGTGAGTACTCCTCTTTTGCCTCCTACTAATGTTTCTACTGCTCAAGATGTGCCTACTATATTAGGTGATATTTGTGTGTCTATGCCGGCTAGTGATCTAGATGTTCCACTCACTATCATGCCGGTTCCTACTAGTGTGCCAGTTGACAAAGATCTTTCCCTTATATAAGCTTCAATAAATGTCATGCCTCTCAATCATCCAATCACGAGTCTCCATCAGCGGACAGAGTGCAACACAACATTCAGGCAAACTTGGATGGTATGGGATTAGGAGACTACATGCTTAGAGATGACACACCATGTGTGATAGCATCGGACCTTGTACTGAGTCTATTGCTGTAAAGCAAAAGTCAAAGAGGCGGAAAAAGAAGATTAATTGGTATTCTCTTTGATGATGTTCTTATATATATACACTCTCTTAGTGTGGTTGGGGTTAGCTTTCTTTTGTTATCGTTGGATGAATTTTGTTAGCTTTCTTTTGATTTCAGTGACTAAATGTTAAACTTGGCCCCCTCTTAAGTTGTATCTTTCTTCCACTTATTAATAATATACGCCACCTTTGTTGTTTAAAAAAAAAAAAGATAAAGATTTTATTATTAATATATTACTCTTTCGGTTATTTGACCGAATAAGACAAGAAACTGACGGATACGTTTATCTCGAACACAACTTCATGTTAAAAGATAAATTCTTGGTTGAGGAAATTAGAGGCGTGCGGTGGGATGGTTTTTGATAGCTACAAACAGTCAAACAGCCGGTAGTTAAATAAAAGAGTTGTGCTATTTGGGGGAAAAAAATACTAAACATTTTGTAATCTCAAAATGTTTTTAGTACCAATTAAAAAAAATTAAATAAAGAATAATGCTATGTAGCACCAGTTTAGGTGTCAACCAACGTGCCATGAAATGATAAGTGAATTAAATGAATAAATAACCGATCTCACTTAATTCAACTTATCATTTAATGACACTCTGATATAGTGCTAAGCACCAGTTATGCTAAATAACATTACTCTTAAATAAAAGACCTAAAACAAATCATTTTTATGAGTTTAGATGTCTAGTGATGGTAACGGGCAGATCAGACCGTCCCATGAAAAGGTATTACTCCACAATCCGCCAAATGCAGATAACCCCAAAGATCCACTAGTGTTAATAAAATTGACACATAGTACAATTATGTTTTCCAATACATTAAATTATTATTTTTTATCTAAATAGAATTATTCGTATATAAAATTACAATGCCAATGAGAAACAAAACTCCTTAGAAATTGTAGTGTGAATTGTAGTGCAAAGGTACAGGGAGACATCGGGTCATTTTTGGGCTTGGCCTGAAAATGACCCAAACCTGGCAGTTTGAGATTTTTATAACCTAAAAACTGATCCGAGTTGATTTCGGGGCGGTTTTTTCTGTTTAACCGAATTTTTTTGGGTTTCCGACCATTGTTTCGAGTTGATTTTTGGGTTCTTTTCAATCGTCAATCCAACCAAATTGATTGGCTTGTTGGGTTCAGTCAAATCGACTTGAAAAAATACCTACTCCTACGCAGTGGTTAAATACTCATGTTTCGAATAAGAGTCTCGAGTTTATACTCATGTTTCGAGTAAGAGTCTCGAGTTTGAATCACACATACTTTTTTCTTAATTCCCCTCCCCTCCCTAATGCCATGTATAAGCAAAATAATAATAGTTTTTTTTTTTTTTAAATATATAAAGAACTCCTTAGCAACTTCTCAAGGTATTCCATTAACTTTTTATTTGAAATTAAAATTTTAGTATAAAAATGATTTGTATAATCTAGACGGCAGTAACACTTAATCCAAAATAATACTATCATCTATATTATACAATGTAGTAAAGCAGTTCTAATTACATTGCTAAATGTTAGCACATATTTTCACTGACTGAGTATATTCAATTTATTACGCTAGATAATAATACTAAAATACTGTTTTTCTATCAGTGCGAACCAACTGAAAAGTTTGGAAAGGAAAAAAAAATTGTAGATGAGAAACCTTCGTTCTAATCAACCATCCTGGTCTTAAAGAATTAAAAAAAAAATGAAAAAAAAAGAAAGAATTAAAAACTCAACACGTTTCACCGAACCTTGAAGGAATATTCCTAACCTTTTTAAATACGAGTCAAAAACGAAACTTGCAAGTCTCAAATTATCCAATGGCATCTTAAAACTTGTATCGTTTATGACTAAACCACGTTGCATATTAGATTTGTCTACGCCCCCTTTAGGTGAGACAGACAAAGCAAAATGATTTGTGCCAATCTTCTACTGGAAAGTTAACAAGAAGATTTATCAAAATCGCAAGTGGTTTATTGCTAGTTTAACACGTGGACTCCTAAATCACATTGCCAAGTCATCATAAACTTGTAGAAATCATCTAGTTAGTTCTTACATAAATTTGCATTAACCATATTTAAACCTCATACGTTTCTCACGGAATTAAATAATTTGACTTCGCTTTCTACAAAATAAAGTTGACTATACAATATATTAGATAGTAGTATTAATAAATAAATAAATAAATAAAATCTCATGTACAAATATTTGAAAAACCATGTACATGTTTTCGTGTTTACATGTCAATTATATGTACAAAAATATATAAAAAAATTAAGAATTTGGTAAAAAAAAGGTTCCAAATAATTTGGCTCATCTAACAGTGACCCAATCCCCCAAGCCAGACCAATCAGGCTGGTGGTAACTCACTAATCCTTGCAGCCTCTCCGCCGGCGGAATGGACCACGACCCGCACATGGAATTCATCAGATCTTCTTGCAACCAAGTGTTGGAATCCGGCAAATATTCCGGCGAGGGCAAAGTTGTACTTGTCCACTCCGGAAAATCAAACGGACACTTTGGAGAAATAGAGGTATTTTCGACTTTGTGTCTTCCTTCTTTCAATGTAATAACGGCATCGAATTCTTGATCACCAACAACAAAAGGATGATCTAAAAGCATGTCAGCCGTCCATCTCTTACTTGGTCTTTGACAAAACACTTGTCAAGAAAATCTTTTGCTTCTGATGACAAATTCCCTGGAACCTCCGGCGCTTCCCCACCAAGGCCGATTCTCATCAGTAGCTCCGCCACGCCGGAACACCTCCACGGTGAAGCTCCACCGGCCATCTCTGCCACCGTGCACCAAGTGCCCATATGTCCGCTGGAGGACCCTGTTCCTTCCCGTTGA
>CAVNYN010282060.1:0-37580 GCA_963692815.1 Nyctanthes arbor-tristis
GTTTGCTCAAACAATGGAATCGAGATTGAGAAAAAGAAAAGTGAACTATAGATATTCTCCTGATAAATTTATTCATACTCGGTAGGATGCAAAGCAAGAGATATCCCTCCCCTTTAGTTGTGAATTCAAGTGTTGATCGATGTGTTTCGAGTATCTGCACTTTCTGAATTAGCATTTGGTTGTAAATGAGATAGGTTTTCAGGGATCACATTTGGTTGTAAATGGAATTTCCCGTGATTATATTATGTTGGAATCATCCTACACTTTCAATATTTTATATGTATTTTTGTTGGCCATTGGCAGTCTTCAACTTTAATTTCAAGTGCGTAGATTGGAACTTGTTTACTGATTCTATTGATATAACCTAAAAGGCTGGATTACTGGATTATCATGAAGTATATAAGACATATTAGTGGATTTTCGACCCTATTAATCTGCTGGAATATGAAGTAAAAGATGTATGTTCCTAAATATTTATAAAAACTTTAGAAGGGAACCATTTAAAAAAAATAACTGATCTTATACAATAATCATAATTCAATGTTGAAAAGTCGAGTACAAAAATGAACATTTATAGGTTGCAAATAGCTAATTCAAAAGACTTCAAAATAAATAGTCAAAGTTATGTTCCTACATAACTGGTTAATCTGAGTTAAGGGTGATTCTCGAATCAAACAGCAGTCAATGTTTTGGCTAGCCGGAGTTGCATACATTTGTGATAAATCCTGCATCATTAAGCTAATTTTAGATATGAAAATCTCAAAATGACTATTAAACTCAGCATAATCTTTTTAATATATAACAAAAGAATCCGAATTCAAAAACTCCAACCAGGGAAATATATGTAAACGGAAACATTAAGCAATATACGTTACAAACTTAAATAATTCTATCCAGAAAAGCCAAGCAAAATTTATGAAAATTCAGCTGGAAATATGAAACATGCAGCTTAAAAGTAGCTTAAAGATCCTCCCGCACTCAAATTAATGTTTCTCTTGCTTAATCACTCTCCGTATATTAGCCGTAAAGGCTTATGCAGATGATTGCTCATCATTGCTATCTGGAGCATCAAATAAAGACCTCTTGACAGAGGATGTCAGAACGACCCCTTCATCATCTCCGGACATCAACTCAATATACTGCATCCGTAGACAAAAATAGCTTAATAAAAATAGATAAAAAGATTTATAATATTATTCATTGACTAATAGCAAGGCTTACGTTGGAATCTGAAGCAACATCTTGACCAAAAAATGCATCTATCTCAAAGTCAGAGTTTGGTTCCTTAAGAAGGAAGCAAAAAACGTATAAACTATTTAATAGGCAACATCAAGACAAACATTATAAACTAATTTCAAACATCAGACTAACCTCAGGTTCAGGTTCAGCCTTTCTAAGTAACATATCAATTAAAGCACTATTTTCCATCAAGCACCTAACAGAATAAACCTTCTCATGCTTGGTGAAATTATCTTCGTTGATTTCGACTCTAAACAGAAGATACTGACCAGCCAAGTCTTCTATCTCCTTAGATGGAGCAGTAGCACCATCCTCTTCCTACAACATATTTAATTGGATTATACTATGTAAAATCAATGCCACATTATAAGCTCAAAGAGAGAGCTATAAATATTAACACGTCAACACACCAGGCCCAAAATCTCACGTAGTTCTCCGGCTGTTTTCCTTAACAGCTTCCAGCACTCATGATCCCACAGTAATAATGCCTATAGGAAACTCCATGTTGCACTTGATACACTTGTATCCATCACCATATTTTATAGCTTTTTTCACACAGCCTTCTCTAATGCATCCAGGATATGACCAATTTTTTGTCGTTATAACAGATGAAATCTTACCGAAAATCAAACACCTAGTTCTCTAAGAAAAAAGAAAAACAAAAAGTCATAAATAGTTTGCTTTAGAAAGAGAAAGTATATTGAAATTTAATAATGTACGACATAGTAAATTTACTCCTAATTCACAAGATAAAAACGAAAGTACTTTATTATACCTTGTTGATTGCAAGCATTTGTTGCACAGATTTTATTGATCCGGGATCAATAAAATCACTACCAGATTGTGAGGACGAAGCTTCCTTTGGGGCTGTCAACAATCTTGGGAAATAACCCATATTAAAAAGATAAAAAGATAAACTGTTAGACACAAATCCATTCAAACAATTTCAATGTAGATTAATATACGGATTAATAGAACTTAACTTGTTACGAAACTCCTCAATCTCGGGGACACTATCATTAATAATCAATTTTGTAACATGGTATGAATTGGCTAGGATAACATCACTTATATATGATAAATACTTAATTAAGAAATTACATCTGAATCAAAAAATAAAATACATTATCTCAAAATAACAAAAAATTTTAAAAAGGAATGTGTGAGCACCGCAATCGTCCTTCGTTCGACACAACAGCAAAATAATAATGTGGGGCTCTGGGCAAGGATTTTGTATATATTTGCTCATGTGTTCTGCATGATCAGACCAAAATGTGCAAGAAATTTACTTCTTCCTGCTCAACAATTAAATAAGAAAGGCGTTAAAAAAAAAAAAGCAAAAATCAACTTAATAAATACAATAACAGTTGCATTTGACTTACTCTAAATCCTCTAGGACGAACTCAACCGACCTGGTGGAACTTCCAGCTTACATGAACTTTAGTGTATCTCGCTTTAGAACGCCAATAGCATTTATAGACATAGAAAAGAATATCAAATAATCACTAAAAATTAAAAATATGTACATAGATGCATGTTTTTGTTTTGGCATTCAAATTAATTAACTCCTAGCAAAATATATAAGAAATTACATTATACAATTACATGTGACCCACCACAAACATAAACAATTTATAAGGCCAAAAAGAGAATGCAGACAACAAATATATATTTTAAGATCAGTGAAAAAATTAATCATTACCAAATAGATCGTCACCATCGATCCTTGGTCCAGAGATAATATCCGTAAAAGATTTAAATCTGTACAAATCTCCTGGAAAAGTAGGCTCAAGCACCATATCTCGTTCACGAATTTTAGTACATTCCTTGAAGTAAAATCTGAATGGGTATGAAGCAGGCTTTTATAGGATGTTATTTGCTTTGACCTCAAGAAACATTATTCTATATAAGGCGTGCTTCTTTATTCTTGGATTGAACTCTTCAATCCAATTGTGATCCATCGTCGCTTGGATATGGACCCCCTATATAATAAAAATTATTAAGATTAAAAAAATGCAAGAATAATGGGTATACTATTAATGAATAAATTCAGAATATAGACAAAAAGACAATAATCATAATTAGAAAGCTACCTCAAATTGTTACAATTGAGCTTATATACACATGCGTTAAAAAATACTCACAATAAAACAACATTATAGATATGAAAAAAGCTGTATAATCAACATATAATTAAAAAAATATGAAAAAATTATACAATGATCCAAGATTTTTTTCTAACATATTTATCGTCACATGGCCATTTTAACATAGTTTCCTTTGAATTTCAAACTAACCGCCACGAGTTAGAAGCTCTAAAAACATGAAAGCTCTAAGGGAAACATAATTTCAAACTAATCGAAATAGAAACCATGCAAAAATAAAAAAATGCTACGTAGAGTATTCAAGAATCAGCCATGTGAAAAATAAAATGATATATTTGGAGTTCTCTAGTGAAGATAAAATTAGTTAGTTTTTAAGGACATGATTATGATGATAAGAGAAACAAATGAAGAGAAAAGGAATGATTATTATTAAATAAAAGCATGTATAAGATTAATGTTTAATTTGGAGTTTAAATGGGAATTATAAATGTATTATTATTTATGGTCAATATAAAATTAAAGGATATACATGTATGATGATACTGACACATATCTAATAATATATTTCATATTATTATTTATAAACAATATATAAAACATAAATTATGGTTATTATTGTTATTATTATTATAATTAAATAAAATATATATATATATATGTAATCAGGATAATGGTTTTTGCGGGAAAATTTACTTATAGCTATTATCCTTCTTTAAGTCTCTCTCTCTCTATATATATAAAAGATTTTGATATTATTAATTAACAATCTAATAATATGTATCAGACATGTAATGCATATATTTGTATTCTCTATATACCCGTTCAGATAAAAATTTTCATACATATATAAGAAAGTACATTCGACATATCTCTTTTAACCGGATAATACCTCACTCCCAACATACCTCTTAAACCAGGTAATGCTTTTCAAATAAAATATATATATATATATATATATATGTATGTAAGCAGGATAATGGTTTTTGCGGGAAAATTTACTTATAGCTATTATCCTTCTTTAAGTCTCTCTCTCTCTCTATATATATAAAAGATTTTGATATTATTAATTAACAATCTAATAATATGTATCAGACATGTAATGCATATATTTGTATTCTCTCGATACCCGTTCAGATAAAAATTTTCATACATATATAAGAAAGTACATTCGACATATCTCTTTTAACCGGATAATACCTCACTCCCAACATACCTTTTAAACCAGGTAATGCTTTGCTTTATTTTGTGCAAGTACCCATAATATCACATTGTTATTTTAGTCTGCCGAATAACAAAAATAATCCTTAAAAAATAACATGAATTAATAATGACAATAATTAGAGTTATAGTGTATATTTGTGTAAAAATTAGTAAGTAAGTTTATTTTTTAAATAGCATGCCATAAATAAAGTATAATATACTAGTTGCATCGTCTAGAATTACGAATTAATATGCGAATCACAATTCACCACTGGATATTTATGGTAAAATGTTTGAGTGTTGAGTATAATTTTGATTGCATAATTGAGTCTATAATTTTGGGTCCCTTCCAAATACGTTGTTCAAGTTCACAGGTTCAATTTATATAAAGCTGTAATAAATAACAATCAAATGATCGAATCACAATCAACTATAGTAATTATGAGTATAGCATCTCACACGTGCGTTGTATGGAAAGACTAATTCTAAAAAAATTTAATAATAATGAATAATAAAATATTAAACAAATACGTGGCATTAGATCTACATAATAAAAGCCGTAAATATACAGTTTTGAATTAGTAATTGACATGTTAAATTAATGTTTTATTAATAATATATTAATAGTTACTCGTTTATACAACCGATTGATGTTTTAGTATATTTTACATTTATATCATCTAACTTATTTAATATTATTTAGTCTAGTAATACATATGAGTATGTACATACATGTTCACATAAAATTTTCATACTCATGAAAAAATATCTTCCCGACTTACCATTTTAACTCAATAATGTTTTGTTTCCTCACATACATTTTTAATCGACCGATATTTTATTTTATTTTATACAAACACCTAGCAACGTCTAGTAGATAACAAATATAATCTTTAAAAAATAGTGTGTGTGTGTGTGTGTGTGTGTCTATAAGTAAATTAGTATGTGGTATCTTTGTACCGCAGTTTTTCAGCTAAAAAGTCTGTTAATAAAGTCTTTTTCAACATATGATTTCCTAATGCTGTAACTGGTGTGGTATTTTTAATTTATTTTAAATTTTTACTCTCTTTTACCTGATCCATCTAATTTTTTTAAACAATATTCACTATTCGATTTAATAACTAAGACATATTTATCATTATTTAATTATTTAAATTATAGATAAATTTGATTATGTAATGATGGTTATTAAAATATTTGTAGTTTTGAAATTTTTAGCAAAAAATTTGTAGTTTATAATTCATAAAACAATGAAAATTAATTAATATAAATAAAAAACATAATTGATAACCCGTGTTCATCAAATAATAATAAAACAATAGAAATAAATACGAATAAGGAACTTGCTCGATAACCTATATTCATCGGATAACAAATTTCATTTATGAACTTTTTTTTTGTTAACAAATTGTCTTAATTACATTGAATATTTAATTAATTAAACGTATATATATCATTAGTTTAGATTATTTAAAAATTATAATTGTAATTTTTTCTTAATATTTTAGGCTACAAATTTTAATAATTAATAATTAATATTCAAATAAAAAAGAAAGAAAAATATTCACATCCATGTTTATTCAAGAATCCCACCAGATCGTGAAATGTCTTTTTTCAATTCTACTTTTCATATGAAATTGTAACATAAATCTAGCTTCTTATGTTTATAAATTTAGGGATGATGTAGACAAAACAATTATTAATAACTTAATATATTTTTGAGTAAAAACATGAGGGAATAGTAATATATAAATGAAAATTATAAACAAATAAAAGAGTTGGTATAATAGTTTAAAAGCATATTACTCTTAACATACAAATCATGAGTTCAATCCTTCACGATTATATTTGTAATAAATTTTTTGTTAAAAATGACAGCTTGTACGTATGACGTTATAAGCAATTGTGTCAGATAGAGCTTTCGATGGGAAAGATTTCTTATTACGCCAAATGAAATTGTAATTGCGCCAGACAAACTATCATTTAATATATATATATATATATTATTTTTTTTTTTTTTGAAAGGAATGTTATAAATTCAATAAATCACCCGAACTCTCCTTGCGACTTGGGACAAGCAAGGAGAGGGATACAATCAATCCAAAAGTTCAAGCCAAAATTAACACAAGCAAAGTTAGCAAGATTGTGGGCTATCATATTCCTATCTCTAGAAATATACAAAGTGTTTGGTTGCTCTCTCAGATTATAATCTGCTACACGGCATCATTTCATTGGTTTCACTTTTTTTAAAAAGTCAAAAAGTAAAAGTCAAGTCATAATTTTTTACTTTTTACAAAAAGTAAATAATAAAATTATGTCACGTAATAGATTATAGTCTAATAAATAATCTAAATTTCAACCAAACACTTCGTATAATAACAAGAACCACAATTACTATCTAAAAGATGATGATAAAGCTCTTCAAATATGATCCCTCGGCGCTCAAGGTTCACGTGCAAGGATACACTGAACCACACAAAGTGCAATCACCAACCCGTTATTCATAGCAAAGGTAAGCCCCTCTCGGATTGCCATAGCCTCTGCGACCTCTACCTCCCAGTTCCCTTGAACACTAATTGAAAAGGCAGCATGTATAACTCCTTCGGCCTCTCTCACAACGCCAGCAAGCCCCATCCTGTTCTCTTCTCTTCTCACGGCTGCATCAATTTGGAGGATTGACCCCTCCCTTCTGCCCGTTTTATTGCACCAAGCAATCCCCGGTCAATGCGGACTCGGCTCCTGATTATTTCTCGTATGTATCATCTGGAATTCCTCCAGCTGTATCAAAATTTGATTCTTTGACAACCTCGACCTTTGACGCCGTTCCATCATGTAGAGGCTTGTTCCTAGCTTCCCAGATCCTCCACAGTGTCATACAGATTGCTTCCAATGATTCCTTTGGGATATACGACGCCAAGGAAATAAGTGTTGAGTTTATGATACACCAAAGAAATGTCTTTTATTTATACTCACAAATTATTTTATAATAACACACTTAATGAACACACTAAAATGACCAACTTGCTTATTTCTCTCACCACTATTTCTCCAATCACTTGAGCACACAACACTTGTGCTCAATTCTTAATCACACCTCACGCCCACTAACTAAACACTCATCACTCCACTCTTTCACACACACTACTCAAATGCATGCTGGTTTAGGTATTTATAGACAATGAATGACGGTGGTCTTGTCTCTAGAAAACTCCATGCATGTCGGCTGCATTCCTTCTTGGCTGCTTCCTTTTTCTTTTAATTTATTCTTGCAACGGCTTCTCTTGAATGTTCACAGCAACTTGACGATACATCTCAATAATTCCAAATTCTTCTAGATTATTCTTCCAATTTAGATCTAGCAAATTCGTGCATTATGTTGGCCTTGATTCTTGGTAATTCTGGAATGTTCCGACAAAGTCGTTGATGACTTTCTTCAATAAGAAATTCCCCTATGTCCAGCTCTTTATCACATCCCACAGTCCCAAGTATATCCATAATCGGTTAACCCAGGAACAATGAAAGAATATATGGGCGTCTGACTCTCAACCTCTACACCTTGGGCACTGATTTCTAGCCTTAATTTGATGTCTCCCAAGATTAGCATTTGTTGGGATTGCATGGCAGGTGACTCGCCATACAAAATGTTGAACTCGAGGCAGAACCGCAAGCTGCCATACGTGTTTCCACCAGTCCCTACTCTTCCCACTATTGCCAACTTCAACTCCAGACTGCCTCTCTATCATCAGACAATACCCGCTCCGCACCGAGTAAGTCCCCGAGGCCGAATAATGCCAAATCAGCTTATTTCATGTCCACGCGTACCCAACGGAAGTTGTAGTATATTATATATATCCGATTCACGTCCACTGGCCAGAACAAGTTATAAACTTCTCCATGTCCCAAGCTCCCGTTACGGTCATGAGTTCACTCACCTTTGTTACTCTATCATTGCTTGGGGTGAGTGGCTGAAGGGATTCACTTCCCGGCAACCAAGCATCCTCCCAAATCCCAGTTGGATGGCCATCCCCAATTCTCCATCGAGTTCCCCCTAGAATAATATCTCTACCCCAGATCAAGCTTTGCCATATGAATGAACTTCCCCGCTTTAGTTGAGCTCAGAGGATATCCTCATTAGGGAAATACCTCCGTTTGAGCACTCTGCCTGCCAAAGAATCCGGGAACTGGATAAGTCTTCAAACTTGTTTGGCAATAAGACTTTGGTTAAACATCTGCAGATTTCGGAACCCCAATCCCCCCATTCGTTTACCCCTACACAACGACCTCCAATTAACCCACGAGATCGTTTTATTGTCGTTCATTCCCCCACCAAAATTTGGTAATAATACTCCTGATTTCATTGCAAAGACTTACAGGAAAACGGAACAAACTCATGACATAGGTCGGGATAGCCCGAAGAACGGCTTTTAATCATAATTTCCCTACCCGCACTAGAAATGAAATTCCATTTCCAGCCCCGGATTTTCTTCCAAATTTTCTCCTTGATATCACCAAAAGTTGGCCGCTTCGACCTCCCCACCATAATATATATATATATATATATAGTATAAAACAAAGTAAGGAAAAAATCAATTAAAATTATGCATATGGTGTACTTATATTTTCCTCCTTATGTTGACTTTTACTCATCTCACTGCTAATCTAGAACTTACCATTCAATCCGAATCAAAATTGTTGTGTTGATTTTTTTTTATTTTCTAAACATTAATCCTAGCAAAACAATTTCAGGTGCTCTTTGTTATCTAACTCAAATTGGTCATAAAACCCAATCTACGAAAAAAAAAAAAAAAGAAATTATATGTTTGTCAAACCACCATGAAAAGTCTAATTCATGTGTTTGTTAAAAATTAAGAACTAAAAAATATATATTTTTAAATTACTAACACCCAAATTTCCATCACTATTGAAGTAGTGGTTGGCAGATAAACAATTGATCGGGGCTAAAACAAATATAATAATGCTCCTAAAATGTTAATTTAAGTATGGTTAATTATGTAATTCGGCTGAAGGTTATACAAAGAAATAGAAAATTCATTCTAAATTGTGGTGTAGAAATTAATTTTCGTAGTGGAAATATAATTACTCTTACATTTTTTTACTTGTACAAAATATTGCGGCTTATCACATTCTTTCAAATCAAGTATTATCATATAAGCACGCGGACTCTATAAACGGAACTCGCATCGACTTCATAAAAAATTGGCTTGTAAATCAATTTTTCTATAGGGTTAACGCAGGCTTGGTTGCAGAGTCCACATATTTATTACTTTCTTTTCTTATATAAAACATTGTAGCCCATCACTTTTCACTCAAATCAAGTGTTTTCTAGAAAATTGGCTTGTAGATCAATTTTTATATGAGACTTCCTCAATGGATCCAGAATAACGGCTATGGGAGCCAGCGCAGTTATATATATATATATAATTTACAAATTGTATTAACAACTTGTTGTTTAAAAGAACTAGCATTTCACCCGTGCGTTAAATTACATGATAATACCAGATAATATTAGCAATTCAAGAAGATTAAATACAATTGTCTAGAAAAATTTTAAATTATAATATTTGACCGCTTATTTATGTGTAAAGAAAAACAATAGATCGGAACTATCCGTAATACGATATCTTTCATTAATGAAGATAAAAAATTATTTACACAAAAAACCTAAGAAAAATATTAAAGAAAGTTTTTGTACGTAGTTTGTATTAGGCTGTCAGTGTGTAACACACGGAAAATTATGTTACATCCAATAAATTTAGCAAGAATAAATGATGAACGATAATATATTGCAATATTTATAGTAGAATTTTTTATTTGGCCATCTTTAACACGTATCATAATTTTCAGACATTTTCATTTTATAACTCTAGAAATATCTATATAAAATTGTCTCTGAGTGAACACCAACTGTTTCAACAAAATACACATGTTATTTGTTGCTCTTTTATTTTAACTTTTGTAATATATATTAATAATATTTAATTTTTCATAACATACATATTTTACAGACTAAATATTTTAATGTGTTAATATAATTTAATCAGTTTTTAAAAAATTGAACCGTCTTGACCAAATCAATTGGAAAAATCATGAATTGACAAATATTGGAACCAATCCAAAAAATAATTCGACGGTTTGAGATAAACACGGATATGGTTCATAATAAATATTTTTTTAATAATTATCCATTAAAATTTTAAACCTTTTGAAAACCCAAAACCCATAAGTCAAGGCCCTATTATGTATAATTCTTCTCCAAATACATTAATATAGGTATATATTCTCAATTCTTTTTACTAAATTACCAATGTAGGATTCTCATTTTATTCCCAAATAAAAATCAAATTCATATTGTGAATTTTACATAAATATTAATGAGTTACATTATATAAAATAAAATTTAAAAATCACACAAATTTAAAGTTGTTTGCAAATTTAATTCAATTACTACTATTTTTTTAGATGTAAAAGTAGAATTCAAGTGGCTATTAAGATAAAATATGTGAAAGTTTCCTTTGATGTAAGAGAACTCATATAGAAAGGTTAAAATCTTGATTTAGTTATTTAAATTATCCATTTTTGATATTCTCTATATAAGGTAATATATTAAGATAAGATGAAAAGAATAAATGAAAATAATAAAAAGATAAAAAAATCAAATTCATATTGTGAATTTTGCATAAATGTCAATGAATTACATTACATAAAATAAAATTTAAAAATCTAATAAATTTTGGATCTGTTCAAAAAAAATTAAATATAATTTTTCTTTTAAGGACATAGGAAACCGAATTCAAGTAATAATCTATATAATTGTGCGCATTATGATTACTAAGATAAAATATGTGAAAGTTTCATTTGATGTAAGGGAACTTATATAGAAAAGTTAAGATCTTGATTTAGTTATTTAAATTTCTTATTTGTGATGTTCTCTATGTGAGGTAATATATTAAGATAAAAAGATAAAAAATAAATAAAAATACTAAAAAGATAAAAAAAAAACCGAATTCATCTTGTGAATTTTGCAAAAATGTCAAAGAATTACATTACATAAAATAAAATCTAAAAATCATACAAATTTAAAACTGTTAAAAAATCAAATATTATTATTTCTAGATGTAGAAAACTGAATTTAAGTGGTTATTAAGCTAAAATATGTGAAACTTTTTTTTTGATGTAAGGGAACTTACATGAAAAAACTAAGATTTTGATTTAGCTATTTAAATTATCTAGTTGTGATGTATTCTTTGTAAAGTAATAATATATTAAGATAAAAGATAAAAAAATAAATGAAAATACTAAAAACATAAAAAAACCAAATTAGATTGTGAATTTTGCATAAATATCAATGAATTACATTACATTAAAAAATTTAAAAATCACAAAGATTTAAAACTGTTTAAGAAAAAGAAAACCGAATTCAAACTTTTTTTAAAAGATATAGAAAATCGATTTCAAGTGATACTCTTTATAATTGCATGCATTATTATGGTTATTAAAATATAATATGTGAAAGTTTCCTTTGACGTAAGGGAACTTATATATAGAAAAGTTAAGATTTGATTTAATTATTTAAATTATCCATTTGTGATTATCTCTATGTATGGTAATATATTAAGATAAAAAGATAAAAAATAAATGAAAATAATAAAAAAAATAATCAAAAGCTAGGGTTAAATGTTAAACCAATGGCTAAGATGCAATAACTGAATTTAGAAAATGATTTGGATGGGAAAATGAGAAATGGAAACTAAATTACTTTAATATATATATGGAATATAGATTATTAAAATGATAATGTTATTAAGATTTTCAATATACGCAACTCATATTGGCTCTCTTTCTCATATATTTGTAATTCTTGTTGCTTGCAATTTGATTGAAGAATCTCATCAATCTCTTAGTTCCATATATCCTTCAACGTTTCTCAGCATTTACTCTCTATGTCAGGGCGGCCGGTTATGTGTGTGGAATGGGTTACTTTTCCGCCAAACTTTATGCTTGATGCCAAAGGTCATAAATTCTACAGGCTTTATTTACGATGATAAATGGACAATGGTGCTTATTTAATTAGTATCAGTAGTTTTACCCGTGTATTGCACAAGATTTCGTGGTCAAATAATTTAAACAATTTAATAGTATTATTCGCCGTTATATAAAATATTTTGAAATATGTACAACGTAATATTATACATGTTTGTGCTCAAAAATAATAATAATAATAATAATAATAATAATAATAATCTCTTACCATAATTTATTAAACCCACTATAATATGTCTTATATGGACATGAATCATAGATTTATTATAATAGGAAGTTACAAAATCTGCAAGGGATTGTAAAATCTACAAAAGATTTTATCAATGAGATCAACAGGAAGCAAGATAATAAACTACATTTTATAAACAAACATAGATTCTATTAGAATGAATATTAATAACACCAGGTCACAATTAACCAAAAACTGAAAGGTTTCTAACATAACAGTGAGAGAGGCAAACACGCTATAAATTATTAAAATCCTTCTTGTATACAACATTCAAACTAGAACTGCTGGGCTGACCATCATTACTACTTATCATAAACTTCAACATATTTCTACCCGTGACTCTTGAAACTACTATATACAGCTGCCCATGTGTGAATACCGAACGGCTCAAGAAAATACCAACATTCTCAAAGTACTGTTCCTGACTCTTATTAATGGTCATCGCATTCAAATCAGTTAGTGAATTTAGTGACCATCATTTTATAAATTTTCAAGTTTTTTAACATAGAACATACCATTAGTGAAGTCAGTCAAATGGCTTCTACACCCACTTGACGATTGGGTATCATATAATGATTTAGTTGTAACATCCCGTGACAATTAACCCTCAATTATGCTACATGGTTGTTATTTTGACGACAATGGAATAATTACTTGAATTACATTAAAAGATTTGAAAGAATTGTTACTCAATTGATGCCAAAGAAAAATTGTGAAGCTTGACCAACGTAAATCAAAGTGAGGTGGCTTAATTATAAGACATCACAAAATATAAGGATTTCTCGAGTAATAAACGAATCACCCAACATTTGTACGGCTCCTGTCGCGACATGTGTTGCGACGTGATTGGTGGATCTCAAAAGTTTATTAAAAACAATTAAATCTAACTATTATAAATAAGGCTCAAAGGTCCTCAAAGTCTCCATAACAACCAACAACCCCTTCTCTACCCCAAAACTACCAAATTTTGTTTAAAAATGGCCAAGGTGGAGAAACACCACTAAAAAACCACCAAAATACTCATTTGGCTAGTGAAAAAAGCTCTTTTCCATATAAAGAAAGATTATAGCTTGAAAAATATCTTTAATTGAGGAATTTCAAGACTATAATGATACTTTTCCATTTGGAATTATTCAAAGAACATTTGAGGTGAGTAGCACATCTATTGGTTCTATCCCTTAACTCTCTTCTTCTCTTTGTAACTTGGATCTCTCTCTTTTAGAACTTGTGTCTTCCTTTAATTGTATTTGACCTTTAATGATTGACGGTGCACCATTGATTTGGATAAATGATTGTTCCTTGCTTTTGGGCCTCGCTAGTGGAACTATCTACCCGTTTTGAATTATATTTGTATTACTTTGTGGTACTATGACCTTACTGTATGGTCTTGGTCATTTGTACATTTATATCGTATAACTTATAGGTAGAGGCTAAACTAGTGAGGTGCCCCAACTTTGTACCTTTGTATCTTTGTCAATTTGTGACCCTTCTTGTATTATTTTGCGTGAGCTAATATATGTTGTTATTCACTTAGTATTTTGTACTCACTCCCCGTCTTCTACAATCCTTTAAGTATTGAATTTAGAGCTTTGTGGTCTAATCTTCCCAAAGGTAGAGAAGATATATGTATGTGATTGAGATTTTGGTATGTAGTCGAGGTTTTGTTGTGGGTAGCTTACAATATACTTAATTATCAAACTGCGCAGCAAAATCGTCTCAATACTTTTGACTTGTATTTATAAAGTCTCGCCCTCGATTTTGAATTGAGATAACACTTCCGCTATCAATATTTCGAGATAAAATGGTAATGAAATTGGAGGTGTGACACTAGTAGTCACGTTCAAAAAATTATTTGTAGGTTCGACAACCCTGAGCGTCTTGGGACTGGTTACATTGTTAATAACAATCCTTAATTCATTGATATTCTCATCGGTTTGCCGTCGTCTTCCACCATTTATGGCAGTTGACTTTGTTAATCTTCTCATGGTTTTGCTTTAAAAAGTCAAAACGAGCTGTCATATATTAATAAAAAAATTATCTAATGAATGTGATTAAAATGATGAAGGGTTATCCGAAAATAAGGTTTATAATATTAATGTAGATTATATGCTCAACAATAGAAAAATAAATCAACAATATGTTTATATATGATAGAACCTATTATATAAACTACATATCTAATCTGTATGGAAAAAAAAAAATCGACCATGCATTATACATAAAATATATTCTACATATTACACAAGGAATATATAGTATATATCAAAATATATACTATGACCTATTGTATAGAAATAAAGGGTTTGGTGAAAATTAAGTAAATAATTAGAAGTATAGCAAATTTTTATGAGTAAATAAAAAAAAAAAGGTGAAAACGTATTGTTTTTTTCACATTCTACGTAGTATATATATAATAATCTATATAATAAAGTTAAATAGGATACAACAACTCTGAATTAAATACAATTAGCCTTTTAAAAAATGCAGATTCTAACACTGAGTGTATAAACTAAAGCTTGATATATAATCTAGGCGTTAATTAAAAAAAATTAGTAAAATGCAAGCAAATTTGCATTAAGGATTATTGTTGTTTTTCATTAAATTCGACTCACTCTTTTATGGCTTCATATTTAATATACGTTGATTGTATTCCAATGATAACAAACAATTTGGCATGAATGTTTTCCTTATAAATAAATAAATAAATAAATATATATATAAAGAATAAAATAATAATTAAAATAAATCTGCCTAATAATATGCAAATCAAGAATAGTACATTGAAGTTATTGTTAAACATGAAATATAAACAATCACCAAGCCTATTACGAAGCTAATTACCCAAAAAAGAAAGCAATTTACCTTTGACCAAATCGAAGCAGCTAGTAACCAAAGTTTGGTATGTGGCACACTCCAAATACACAGAATGAACTCTTTATATTTTCAGCCACAGTTATAGGTAGACACCCCTGAAGAAGGTAGGTTCTCATTGGCCAGGATGAAATGCAGAAAGTAGACAATGGAGAGATGATAAAGAATGCTCGAAAGGCAATAAATGAAAATTTATGGTGAACAATATGTAAATCCGCAAATTGTTAAACTGGAAGCGGGCATTCAAACGGTAATGGAATAATCAGAGGCTCGCGGCTAACTTGTAATTGTGAAAATGCACTGCAGGCAAAATATGCAATGTTGAAAACATTCGAGCTTTGATGGCGGAAAATAGTGGATCAACGCAGCGGTTAAAATCTCCAACCCAATTTCACAAAATGAAATGATGCAATATAACATGGAATGACTAGGACTGCCTCAGGTATAGAAAATTGAATGCTGCGAATAGTCGAGTCTGATGGCTGGAAAAGATAGACTAATGCAGCGGTGAAATTTCCTCAAGCAAAGTTTATCCGTGGTTAAAAAATGAAGTGAGGCTAAGGTTTAATTCTAGCAGAAAAGGGACTACTAAAGACTATGAAACTAATTGAGAATAAATCATTTAAACACAACATACAAAACTTGAATGATTGAAGGGTAAATGTTCCCTACTAAATTGAATGGAATCAGATAATTTTAGTTAAATAGTGAAAAGTTATATATGTGTAGAAAATGATTTTATAGATATATATGTATAGAAATCTTAATTTAAAGAACCTATCTCATAAAATTTAAATATTGGATGAGCATTATCTTAGGAAAGAATATATAAAAAGATGAAAATAACTATTTAGTGGGTTATGATTGACGGGTAAATGTCTCCGACTAAATGGAATCAAATCGGGTAATTTTAGATAAATAAGGTATACTAATTTTTAATGGATTAACAGTACGAAATAAAGTAAGAACCGGATTCCATTGATAATCAATAAAATTGGATGCAATATGGTTATTAACATACAATACGTGAAAGTTTCCTTAGATGTAAGGGAACTTATAGAGAAAAGGTAAGATCTTGATTTAATTATTTAAATTATCCTTTTGTGATGTTCTCTATGTAAGGTAATATATTAAGATAAAAATAAAAAAATAAATAAAAATAATAAATAGAATTTTGTTGTAAATAATTATTGTATTTAGTGAACGGCAATTGTACCCCTTAAACCATAGCCGCAATTAGTTTTCTTAGCCACCACTCTGAGCTAGTTGACTTGTGTTCCAAATCTTTTTTGGGCAACACACATGTACATATATAAATAGACCTCATGTGATATGAATAAAAATACAATTTCAAGAGTTTTCTCTCCAACTTTTTTCTCTATTTTTCTATTCCTTCTTCTAGTTTATAACACATTATCAGTACGAGTCTCTAATTTTTCCAAAAACCATTTATTTTTCACAACTCGTAAGTTGTAATTTGCTTATTCAAGTTGTCAATTGATATCTTTGCCATCGTCAATCGATATCTTGCTTTTTCAAAGGTTGTCAAATAAACTAGTCTATCGTGATTTTATATTTTGCAATTCATGATGTATTACATTAATATTTCGAATTAATGATGATTGAACTCATTCATTATCCTTTATTTTAATCCCTTTTTCCTTTTTATCATGGGTGATCCATTAATAGTGCACTATTTTGAGAATTCTCATCAAAACCTTTCAATTACATTACTAAATTCTAATGGCACACATCACTGTTTGGTCAATTGGAATCATGTGTTTGGATTTGCGACTGGATCACCGAGTTACATAAATCGAAGCAAATTTTTCTTTTTTTTGGAGGGGGCTGTCACAAGTTGTCAGAAGACATAATCCAATTTGATTTAGATTGTTATTCAAAATACTTTTAATTTATTATTGTTTAGTAATTTCCATCCATGCATGAATGATGTATATATATTATTGTGTTATTTGAATGTTAGAAATTGTTTAATGGATTTGTATTTATCTTTGTTTCCAGAATATATATATCAATAATCCTGAGATTATTGCTATATATATATATATATATATCTTTTGTGATTGAAGAAGAATCACAATTTATGCTCTATGGCTCCTGAAGCGTCTTGGTATATATTATTCTTGTGGTTCTTAAAGAATCATCAATTACATCTCATATATATGATCGGCTTTAGAAAAGTCATATAAGACATGTGATTTGTCATGATTCTTGAAGAAACACGATTCTATAATTTCTAATAGTCCTGAAAATTATTAAAATTAATACGTTGTGATTTATAAAGAACACAATATGGTTTTGTCATATTCTAATTGAATATGATATGCTCCTAGAGAACACGATATACGGGATTTATATCTGTATTTTCTTGAAGAACAATAAAGTAAACAAATATTCCTAAAGAATATTTTACGTTGTTTATTATGAAGCAATTATTTCTTTTTCGTATTCATTATATACATTATTTATTTGTTTTTGTATTATCTACTTTTAGTCAATTAATTCAGTTAGATTAAATAAATTATTGCTCTTGCTACTTGTTGCTCTTGAAGTAGCACAACTAATTGTAATGTTCTGAAATAATGTTACACGTTCCTAAAGAGCAATTTGTAATGGATCTAAGGTTTTTTTAGTAATTCAATACTCTTGAAGAATATTGATTTATTGCTCCTGAAGTAGCAATAACCCAAATTGATTCCAAAAGTATATAATTTACTATGCTCCTGAAGTAGCATATGTTTTGATGGCTATAGACATTGGTCATATGTGAAACAATACTCCCTGAAAAAGAGTATGAATAATCATATCCTGTTGATATTGAATTTATGACTTCACGTAAAGTTAGACAAATAGCCCATATCACCATATTTCATTTAATTGTATATGACATATTGGCAAGAATTACTTGTCATGAGCCACTAACGTAATAGCATATCTAATCTCAAGTGAGTTGAGTGAAATAACAAAAGAAGGAAATACATATAAAGATTGTGCAAAAGCACTTAGCTTCCTTCGTGATTATGTCTAACTCAAAGTTGTGTACTTTACCGTTAAAGATCCACATGATATATGAAAAATCATGAGTTCCGCACCACTAGTGTCATTGCATTACCTGAAGCAAATGCAATATCTCATCGAGATCGTAGGTGAAGACGTGTAAAAACTCACGAATAAAGCTCCAACTAGTAAGATACATAGAGCATCTAATAATGATAGCTCATCTAAAAAAGAATATAACAAATATTCTCTAGATGTGGCATGAAAAGGCATTGAGCGCGTACATGTTGTACGAAAAAATATTTCGTGGATCTCTACTACGAGTATATCAAAGGAAAAAGGGTATGTGGAAACTAATTTTCTTAGTTATGACAGTCTATCTTATTATGACTCACTTTGAGGTTTTCAACTACTTTGCTAACCCAAAAGTAGGAATGACAACGGGCCAGGTTCAAGGTGGGTATGCCTTTCCCCGCCCCCGCCCCTGCCCCGTTAAGGAAATCGCCTTCCCATACTGCCCCGTACCCGATTGAATTGGATATAGGGCGGGAAGGTTCGGGGCGGGTATGAAAAAATTACCCGTTACCTGGGTTTTCATACCAGTCCCGTTAAAGGAAAAATCCTTCAAAAAAAAAAAAACGTTGCTACATGGCGGTGGAGACTTTGAGATATGGTGGACTAATAGAGAGTTGAAGTTGAAGGGTTTGAGTTGGATAGAGACGAGAGAAGAAGAGTTGATTTAGGAATAGAATTTGGTTTGTCTTTGAATTTGTTTTTTTTTTTTATTTTAAGAAAAATCAAATTTTGAATGCATTAATTATTAAGGTTAGTTAAAAATTCAACAAAAAGGGTACTAGTTAGGATGGTTAAGATTTATTGTTTCCATATTGGGTATTTGGGATTAAACTTTCACTAACTTACTACTTAGGTTTAAATCTTTTTTTCTAAAAAAATAAATAAATAAATCAAATCAGGTATCTGTTCGGGGCCGGTCGGGGCGGCCAGTACCCACCCCAACCTGATAAGACTTCGGGGTGAAATCTTTCACCCTCTACCCATCCCAAACTTAACCGGCCCGGTAATACCCGCCCCGTTCAGGCGCCGATACTCACGGGTATCAGGTAATATCTGTCCCGTTGCCATTCCTACCCAAAAGAAAGTATTAATACCCTGATTGTTAATGCAATTATACATATCATTCTTCAAGATAAAAGGCAATTTATGGAATTAACATTAGCTGAAAATAATGTTAAGGCAATATTAAGTGCATCAAACATCGTCAAAAGCTTCAGAAGAGCTTGTATTATTTTGACAAATAATACTAAATTGTATATTGATCGTAAGCTTTAGCAAATTCAAGAAATATTTGCTGATTTTTAAAGATCTTCAATGAATATTACATTAAGATAGTGCAAAAATATAATGACATTTTTGAATAAATTCCTTTGTATCTGGTCTAAAGCAAATAAAGGAAAAATTCTAAATGTTGCCATCAAGAATGTATTATATATTCATAAAAGCAATTGAGACAAACATGTCACGAAGCTGAAGTTTGTTGACAGAAAGAACTTTATACCTTGGCATTATATGTTTGGGCATACATGAGCAACTATGATACGGTAGATAATTCACATGCGAACAATACAAAGAACCAAAAGATTCTTTTAGCAAATGATTTCCCATATACTACTTGTGAGCAAGGCAAGTTAGTCATCAAACCTTCCTGTATAAATGTTAATATTGAGTCTCCAATTTTCTTGGAAAGAATTCATTGAGATATATATGAGCAGATATACCTATTATGTGGACCATTTATTAACGTATGGTATTGATTGATGTTTCTATTAGATAGTCATGTATTCACTTACTTTGCAGCCTTCTGCCAGACTACTTGCTCATTGAATAAAACTAAAGGGTCTAATTCCCTAATCAAGAAAATTCGCCATGACAATGCTGTGAGTTTTGATATCAAGCATTCAAAAATTATTGCATGACAATCGAAATTGAGATTGAATATTTAGTTACTCATGCCCACATTCCGAATGGTTTAGTAAAACTATTCAATTAATTGTTATACCATTGTTTATAAAAACAAAACTCCCAATTGCTATTTTAGATCATTCCATATCACATACTTTAGTGATAGTTCGTATAAAGCTGATCATCTATCATCAGTATTCTCTCTTACAACATGTATTTGGTTGAGAATCTGATGTCTATTGCTTAAAAAGTTTTGATAGTGTTGTTCAAATACATTAGTTGTTAAACTGAACCAGAAATTCAATATTATAGAAATTTTATTATTTGGCATAACCGGTTAGACCATCCCGGTTTGTTGATAATAAGAATTATAAAGAATTATGTAAAGAATTGGTAGCTTCTTTCACTTAAAGGAATTCTCATGTGCTGCAAGTTCCCAGGCAATTTAACTATTAATAATCACTAGCTATTCAGAACTAAGTTTCAAATATATCTGGAAAATATTCAGGGTGAATCATATGGGCCCATTTACCCGCTATGTGGACCTTTTAGATTATTCATGAATTTGGATTCGCTAGAGGTCACGTGTCAAACTCGTAATCAGAAATTTGCGAGAAGATTTGCTCAATTGATTGATTATGAGTAAAAGTTTCATATATCATAAAAGACATGTATTTTGCTGGTGAATTTTATTCGAAAAGTCATTAAATATTCATATATTATTTGAGATATTAATTGCCTATTATTAGCAAAGTAATATTATAAGCCTCAATTTATTTGCTATACCATTAATTGAGAACATACATTTATGTTTAAGTGATATTGATATTTCACTTGCAGCAACTCTTATGTGTTATGCCAACAGAATATATGATGTCCCCATATTTGGCTTACAGTCAAAAGCCTCCATCTAAAGTTGAAAAGTACGATATGTATAGTTATTTCACTATGCGTACTAAGATAGATATTATTATAATGATGAGAATATCTGATAGATTTCTTTATTTGTAAGCTTCATGATCATGAAGGATGAACATATTTTCTGACTATTTCTTAAGTTAAATAGTCTTCTCAGTATTAAGGGGATGAACTAATAATTAATAACGAGTATATGAAATGCGTAATTATAATCCTTGCATATATAGTGCAAGTTTAAAATTTGGAAGATAATATGCATTTTAGATTTCTGATTGTATACTTGTCAATAGATATACTATGTTAAATGCTCCAACTTAGATTGATATAAAATTCTATAAAAGGATTTGGGATATTAATGACATACCTGAAGCATGAGGTGATTGATTTCAAAATTATAATCAATACAAACGAATATGGAGCAGATATTTGTAATGGTCCTTTTGAGGCACATGCTCCAGAAGAGTTTACAGACATAACTAATTAAAAAGTTCTTAAATAGGCTCAGGTACCCAAAATTATTGGAATAAAGAGATCTCGATAAGTTATGTCTATGTTGAAATTAGATGAAATCGACAATAAATAATAGTCGACTACATATGGTTATGAGATCAATAAATAGCGAGGATGATAAGTCAATTTCATCAAAACTATTGACATTGAATGCTGGTCAAGGTAAAAAGATAATCCCACAGATTGGTACAATGTCAATAATATAGCGATCGGTAGTTATACTAAAAGAATATTAAATATACGGTAGATATTATTGAAACCTGAAGTTTCATTCGACTGGCAAAATATGTGAATATATATATATCAATAGATTTGATACGCTTGAATAAAACATATAAAGAACATAAAGTTCTTGTATACATTGCCAGTTAATATGAGGGAGATACGCATTGTACTTTTTTCCCTTAATTAAGATTTTGTCCCAATGGGTTTTCCTAGCAATGTTTTTAATGAAGCAACATCGATGACGTATTCAAAGAATATTGTACTCTTTTTCCTTTACTTAGATTTTTTCCTACTGGGTTTTTCTTATAAGGGTTAACGAGGCATATTCTTTATATTGTAAATGTCTGTGACATATATGATATTAACTTTCAATATAAAACCCCTGAAGAGTTGACACTACCTGAAGTAGAATATATTTCAAAGTATTGAAGATACTAGAGAGATGTGGATGGCTAAGCATGAGAACCATCGTGGCTGAAATCAAGGGGAACAGCTGCATTCTTTTTTCTTCGATCAATTTTTGTCCCACTGGATTTTTTTAGCAAGGTTTTAATGAGGCAACACTTAGACACTCCAAAATTGATTAGTATTAATTGTATTCTTTTCCTTTGTTTGGTAGATTTTTCCTAATGGGTTTTTTCCAAACAAGGTTTTTGATGATATAATTATTATATAGAATAGTCATTCAAATGGGAGTGTTGTAAATAATTATCGTATTTAGTGAACGGCAATTGTACCCATTAAACCCTAACTGCCATTAATTTTCTTAGGCACTATTCTAAGCTAGTTGACTTCTGCTTCAAGTCTTTCTTGGGCAACATACATGTACGTGTATAATTAGACCTCATGTGTTGTAAATGAAAACACAGTTCCATGAGTTTTCTCTCCAATTTTTCTCTCTATTTTTCTATTCCTTCTTCTAGTTTATAACAAATTTAAATATAAGATTAGCATTGTCTTAGGAATGAACATATGAAAAATAAGAAAATAACTATTTTAGTCGATTATGATTGCCAGGTAAATGTCTCCTACTAAATGGAAAGTAATCGACTAATTTTAGTTAAATAAGGAAAATCTATTTTTTAATGGAGTAACCATATGAAATCGGGTAATTTTAGTTAAATAAGGATAATTTATTTTTGTTGGAGTGTGACTTTATAGATCTATGTATAGAAATCTTAATTTTCAAAACCTATTATTTAAAACTTAAATATTGGATTAGCATTATCTTAAGAAATCTATATATGAAAATAAGAAAGTAAATGTTTGAGTGGATTAGGTATAATGGATTAGAGATAAGTTTTCTATTGGTAGATCTCACCCGAATTAGGTATAATGGATTGCGCAAATATTTTGTAGATAACCCCAAAATATTGATACACATCTTCACTGAAGATTATCAAAAAAGATGATGGGGTTATTCGTCGGAACTGGGAATGAACTGGGTGTCAAACCATGGGTAGAGACGAACAGCAAATTTCTATATCTCAGATCCAATGTCTTGAAATGAGAGAGAGGGCAGTGGAATTTAAGAGAGAGGAACGGGTGAAAATGATAAAAGGAAGAGATAAATAATTAAAACCTAAAACTTTAAAAAAGGTCAGTGTAAGCTATGTATTAATTAATAATTAAAAAAAATCAATGGCTAAGATTATTTGACTGAAACCAATGGCTGAGAAGAGTGTGACCATATTAGAAAGTGATTTAGGTGGGAAACGGTGTTTTGGAAAGTGTATTGCTTTTAAGCATATATAGATATAGATTTATTTTTTTAAGGGTTTATTATATTTAAGTTAATATATAACGATTTGAATCCAAAGGTAAGATTATTGATTATTAGCTTACTAGCGCTAAGAATTGCGTGTATGATTATTGATGCAAAACTTAATAATAAATAAGTTGAACAATTGCCCCGTATTAGTATTATTGATGCAAAACTTAATAAGTTGAACAATTATCCCGTATTAGTAAATAATTAAGCAGATGTTTGATTCTCATTATTGACATTGATTTATAATGAGAAATTATAATGAGATGAAATGAGCGGTGTAGATTTAATAGAATTTTAAAATTTATAGTTATAAATGAGCAGTTGTCAAATTAGTTGTCAAATCAGTTGTGAATGAAATTATAAAGAGAAATAATAAAAAGAATCAAACAAGCTCACCCTTCCGGATATATGATTCATTTTTCCTTTTTAAGTTGTTTTGTGGTTCGAACAAGTATTACAGTAGTTAAACTTATCACATTTCAGGCAAGAGGTTATGAGTTTAAACCACATTTTCCCCTACCCTATTTTCGTCTCCCCTCCCCAATGTTTCCAGTTATTTAAAAAAAAATGTTGTTGTCCTAAATCCTAGGGGTGTAAGTCGTTTGGTTTGAATGGTTTTATATCAAATTTCAAACCAAGCAATTTAAAGCTGTTTGAAATTTTTCTAAAGTGCATTATTATACACAAATACAAATAAAATTCATACACTTTTAATAAATATATAAGATAAGTTTCTGTTCACAAATAAGGTGGTTACAAAAAATATGGGTCAGGCCTCAAAAGTCACGGTCACTGTAGTCTCACAACATCAGTTACGGTGTGTTTACAAAGAATAGGATAAAAATATGATAGAGACAAAATTAATGTATAAAACCTGAAAAAGATAAAATATTGTATGCGGTTAGACTTGGGTGTGTTTAGTGATAATCATAGTTTTATATGTGTGTGTATATATATATATATATATATAGGTATGCTATTTGAATAAACACACATAAAAAAATCTAACAAAATTGACACATGATACAATTTTATTTTTCAACACATCACATCACTTTTACATTAACGGTTACCACATAACTCACATGCCAATTTTGTTACCTTTTTTATCCTTCTTTTTGTTCAATTAGAATTTTCTATATATATATATATATATATATATCTGGTATTATAATATAAATCAAAAGAAGTCTAAACTTAGTTTTCCCACCTGTAATTGCTGATGTCATCATGATATCAGCTTTTTAATTTTTTCCCCTTCCAACGAAAGCGTGTTTTCCTTTTTAGTGCAAATAATGACTTTTTATCATTATTTGCAGTAAGTCAGTTTGTTCTCTTTCTTTTCATAAACAAATTTGATCTTTCTCTTTTAGTCAATAGTTTTATCCATTTATATATATATATATATTTTTTTTTTTTTGTATGCTCTTCAGTGCAAATAATGACTTTTTATCATTATTTGCAGTAAGTCAGTTTGTTCTCTTTCTTTTCATAAACAAATTTGATCTTTCTCTTTTAGTCAATAGATTTATCCATATATATATATATATATATATATTTATTTGTATGCTCTTCGAAGATTAGTTGTAGACAAACCTTTCAAGAAGAGAAGCACTTGGAGACTGTGACAGGAAAACCATCTCGAATACTCCAATGAAAGAGACATCAGTATCGTTGTAACTTCACCAAGAGGTAACCATTAGGTCTTTTGTTTTCACCTTTTCGAGTGATATGATTTTATTTGATATGAGTTTGATATGTTTGCAGTAAGATAAATTTTTATATGAGTTTGATATGAGTTTGATAAATTTAAATTTTGTTTTTAATGTAATGTCAAATACACTCTAATACGGTTTTGTTATGCACTTGGTCATGTATTTGAGGTTAGCGGGCCTGCGATTAGGAAGATCTGGAGCTATTAATTTGTATTTTAAGTTATTATGAGGAAATGAATCGGCAAATTTTCTATTTAGTTAATTACTTGCCACTGCTCGAATTTTTAGGATACATTACTTTTGCTTTTCTGTATATGGGTTATGCACTAGATGGGACTTTGAGAAGCTCTGAAGCTGTTTGTGGTCAGCAATGGAGTTGAAAGGCACACTCTAACACGGTTTTGTGATGACTTTTAATAGTTATTTGCTTGTGGATTTCTAACATGGTCAACACAAGTATTTTGATTTTAAGAAATATTTTCCCAAACATGTTTTGATTTTAACCAACATTTGTTAGTTCCTTTTGTTTATTCATGTAGTTGCTATTCATTAACAAAGTCCTTGGTCATGTACTTTAGAATAGAGGGGCAACAATTAGGAAAATCTAGAGCTATAAATTTGTATTTTATGTTGTTCAGAGTCTATGACTCGGCAAATTGAAGTTCAATAGCCTTTTTTATATTTACTTATTTACTTGCTACTACTTGAATTTTTATGATACATTATTTTGCTTTTCTGCATGTGGGTTTTGGTCTGGAGGTAGGGATGGCAATTTTGTACCTATTATCCAATACCCGTGGGTACCCGCCCCATTACGTATCAGGTCGGGTACGGAGTGGAAAATTTCGCCCTGAAGTCTTATCGTGGCGGGAACGTGTTGTGGCGGCCTCGCCCCACCCTGCCCCATTACCCGGTCCTTTTTTTTTTTTTTAATTTTGACCCTATGAAGTTTTGAACCCAGATACCAAAAGGGGAACTAACAAGCCTGAACCATTTTGCTGTAGATTCTTTTTGTTAAATTTTTACTTCATTTGATAGTTAATATTTTAACTTCCTTAATTAACAAAATCTAATTCAAGACAATTAGACAAAGCACAAACCCTAGACCCTTTCACTTTCACTGTTTCATTCTAGTGGAAGGCCTTCACTCTCCAGCTGACAATAGTCCAACTCCAGTCCACCCATATTCAGAAGACCTTCGGTCCTTCGTTCGCCACACCTTGGCCTCGCGCATTGGCTTCTGTTTGTTGTCGGTTCTGCCATACTTTGGGTTCCGTTCGTTGCCGGTTTCGCCGCGCCGCTCCTCGCCCTCCGTTCGCTTTGCCTTGGTTTCCGTTCGCTGTCGGTGGCTCACTGTTCTGTTCGGATTTTCCATTTCTCCTTAGAAGCTACTCCCCGATACTTCCAATCTCCCTCTTCATTGCTCATTCGTTACTGTCTGACTGTTAATCTATTAATTGTTATGGTTATTTAGTTCTAATTAGTAATTTTGGACTTAGAATGTTAATTGTGATTGTTCTGACTGTTTAGTTAATTGTTAAGTGTTACGGAATGTTTATAGGATTTGGACTTAGAATGTTGAATTAACTGTGCTTTGGACCTTTGGTAGAATTGTTTCAATATTAAGGAATGCTTTCGATAGAATGTTTCAATATTATTAACTGTGATCTGACTTAGAATGTTTGATTAACTGTACTTTTGATTATTATGCTTTTAACTGTGCATACCAATATTTCAATAAGTTGACAAGTGATGATAATGGAAAAGAAATTCAGTTTTTAGAATCAAATGAGGTTTCAATGCACTTGAAACAACAAGCAAAAATAGGAGTAAAATTCAGTTTTTAGCATCAAATGAGGTTCCTATGTTGGCTACCCCTTTTAAAGTCAAAGAAAGCTTATTGAACACTAAATTGGTTGGTGATTTATACTATTTGCAAGGTCTAAATATGATTAAATGGAAATATATAACTTAACTAGTTTACACTTCGCATCTTAACAAGCTTTTATGATAAAGAAAGCATATTAGTAATTGTAAATAATAGATTTGCTACCCCTTTTTATTGTTTCACTAAATTTATATTATTCAACTTAACTAGTTTACACTGGTTGATAACAGGCTTAAAAGATGTCTAATTAGTAATTGAAGAAGAGGTAATTTGATTCTTTGAAATAAGTATTTTAAAGATTTTATTGCAATGTTACAATTGATTATTGTATTTGTCTATTTATTAAAGCTTATTTTAAATGTATGTTGTACAGGATTCTGTGGTCACTGGGAGTTTCACATATAATGACAACGAAGAATGACATCTCTTATGAATGTTTCAATGAATAATTAATTTTATTGTCATGTTTAGACTTATAATTGATTTAAGCTTGTTTCAATGTATTGAACACTTTATTTGGAATGTTATTTTTGGATTGTGATTATTTGCTTGTGTAATGTCTGAAGTTTTAAGTTTGATATGTCATGTGGTTAATGTCGTCTGGTTTAGTTGTGTAATGTTTCAAGTTTCAAGTTTGATGTGTTTTGTGTAATGGCTATTCATGTAGTTTTAATTCCATTTTTCCCCATTTTTTAAAGTTATTTCTTAATGGGCGGGTACGGGGCGAGAGATTCGTTGGCGGGGACGGGGGAAGGCGTACCCGACCTAGACCCACCTGCCCCATTGCCATTCCTATCTGGAGGGGGTCTGAGAAGCTCTAAAGCTATTTGTGGTCAGCAATTGAGTTTAAAGGCACACACTTGATGCGTTTTTGTCATGACTTCTTATAGTTATTTTATAGTTGGTCTGTTTCTTCTCTTTCTGTTCATAAACAAATTTGATCTTTCTTTTTTAATCAATGGATTTATTCATTCATATATATTTGTATGCTTATTTCGTCGTTCAATAAAAACCCCATATTTGTGTGTTATTTTTAGCCTCCACTAATTGGTTTCCTGATTTGTGTATAGTGGTAAGTTGATATATACCAGATTTTTTGATTTATGTATTTATGGTAAGTTGATTTGTTTGCAATCCTCCACTGATTCGCCTCTTGATTTGTGTAATAGTGGTAAGTGGATACACAGCAGAATTTTTTATTTATGTATTTAGGGTAAATACATTTCTTTTTCTTTGCAATCCTCAACTAATTGGCTTATTGATTTATGTAATTATGGTAACTATAGCATAATTATTGATTTACGCCAATTATATTTAGTAGATTTGTTTGAAATTAACTACGATTTAGGGATATATTCACAATCTTTCTTTATTATTGCTTTATCCAATTTTGGTAAGTAGATATATTTATCCACTATACTTATGAAATCATTGATCATACTATGTCTGAAATTGGGAACTTTATCATTATTGTGTTTAATTAAAACTTAACTAATTGATTACTTTTTTTTTTCTTTTCATACAAAATATTAACATATGGGCATCTTTGGTGCGTTTTCTTTATGAAATACAATTCATTGGTTTTTTAAGGTATGTTTTTATTATATATTAATTTATTAATTACTTGCTTATGCCCTTAGAAAATTATCAATTCAATATATGTTTTGAAATGATCGTTTAATTTATGGCATTGATTAAGAGCTTCAATATATCCTTAACTTCTGGATAGTTTATTTTGATATGCTACTAGACTTATTGGACACGTGTAATTTAGTGATTTTGTTCTAAATTTATTTTGCTTTTATTCTTTCTTCAGCTATTGAATTTCAACTATCGAACTAGGGAGATTATCATTCGATTTAAGTGTTTTATTTCATCATATAAATGTGTGTAATTTGATCACTTCCGTGAAATGTGTGATAAACTATTACGTTATATTTATTTATAATATAATTTGAATTTTTGAGTTATCATGCTCAAATATATATAGCATAGTCATATATAATACATGTCTGTTTTGCATGAGAATAATACACCTTTTCTCCATGCTCACGTACACAATTTTTTTATTTCAATAGGTTCTACATCTCCTCAAGTGATGGGAAGGTATATATACAAAAGTAAATATTCAATGCATACTATGAGTTAATAATAATTTGTGATGCACGATAAGTTAATTTTTGCAGTTTTTAATAATACATGTCTTTGTCCCATTTTTCCAATATTTATTACTATTGTCTTTATAGAAATTCTCTTTTTGTTTATTATTCATTGGGGTACACTGTAGTGTAATTATTATGACTCTATTGATTCAATTATATTATATTTGGGTTTACAATATCTCTATTAGTTTATATAAATGTTTTGTTTTGTTTTATACTTCAATTTTACTAACCATTTTTTAACAATCAACCTATTTTTGCATATGGATATAATCCTCCCTTTTGATTTATGTAATGTTGCATTCTACCGGTGCAACGAACGGGTGGGGATACTAGAGTGTGTGTGTGTGTGTGTGAATGAAGTTCTCTTCTACAAATATAAGAAAAGAGTAATGATATTTATCTAAATTAGAGATACTGGTATCTAGTTTTTTTTAAGTACAATTACAATTCGCATCATTACACTACAAGTATATATAGATATATATTCTTCTGAAACACAATACACAGAAATCAATAATAAAATAAAGAAATATAGATAGAAAACATGTCTCAAGTTTAGATAAACAATAAGAGTGTGTTTGATAGCATAAATTTTCCATGGAAAATGCCGAATTTCCATCTAAGTAGAATCTCATTTTTCTACACGTCACATCAACTTCAAATCAAAAGACTTTAAATGGCCACATACATGCATGTTAAAAATCAAGTAAAAATTGTATGTACAAATAGATTCATAGCTTGTTTGATTGAATATGTTTTCGATGGGCAAATGTCAAATTCATGGAAAAATTTTCAACTTTATGCACTTAATTGACAAATGGAAATGAAATTTATATTCGACTGCACAATTCATCTCAGCATACGTTTAGCCATTTTCCAACTCCCCCATAAGTAAAATATTTTCCGTGAAAGGTGGAAAATATTTTATTTTCTATCTTTTTATATCAAACACACCTGATTATTTTTTTCTCAATTACACAATACACAAGATTGATATTAATACGGTAAAATCATCCTATCTTGTAAAATATTTTACAAAGACTTCCTTATAGATAAAAATTTCCTTTGAATTATTCTATGTGACCCAAAGTTTGATAAAAGACAAAAACTCTACCCCGTATGATGTTTCCTCTATGCCATATTGGTGAAATAATATGTAAAGATATTAAGGTAATTTTAAATCCCTTTTGTCGATATTTTTGTTTTTCCATAATTCCATGTATCCAAACTCCAAACTCCAAAAAGGGTGATTCTTTTAATGTAGTTTGATACCACCGTAAAAAGCGGTAGAATTCTACTATTTGTTAGTCATCACAATCGTTTACAAAATATAGTAAATTCATAATCTTATCTTTAAATTATTTTTCCCAATAATACAGTACACAAAGGTAAGATTATAAATTTATCTTTATTTTACAGAAAATTGCTGAAATAATTACCTATAAATAGTATTTTGTAAAGCAGTATTTTAGTAATTTAGCCACCCGAAATATCTACTCAATTAGCGTTCCGGGCCTTTGATGTGGGCTCAAAAATCTTGGCCCATATCTGAAGAATTACGGAATACAATCCAACAGAATTTAAAGGAAGAAACTCAACATAAGTCAGTCCGTTTAGCACCCATTCAAAGCCGCGAGAAAAGTAGTCTGAGGCCGAAATTTTTCTGGATCCAGATCTGCTGTCCCCAAATCCCGTCTCGCTCGCTGTCCCCCCAATTAAATCCTTACACGTGTTTAATTAATTAATTAATTAATATTTGATTAACTAAGAAAATGCTGACTTGTAAATTAAATAAACACGTGTAAGGCTTTTATTGGACGGACAGCAAACGAGACAGGGTTTGGGGACAGCAGATCCGGACTCAATTTTTCTTTGTGCTCAAGAAATCATTCGCAGGTCGAGGACATTAAATCCCACCGGAAAATCTTGTGCAAAATCAGCTTCCGGAGCAATGGATGTGATAAAATCGCAGCAAATATCTGCACGGCCAATTGACAAGGTAGTGGTGCATCCGCTGGTGCTGTTGAGCATCGTCGACCACTACAACCGCGTCGCGCGCGATTCCAAGAAGCGTGTTGTTGGGGTTCTTCTGGGAACTTCATTCAAGGGCACCGTTGATGTCACCAACAGCTATGCTGGTCAGTATTTCTCGCCGCCTTGCGGATCTGATATTCTATGTTATTTATCGGTTTCGAGCTTATTCGTCGGATTATTATTAATTTTTTTAATGTTTATTGTCGTTTGTCGAATTTGAATTGAGGAAGGATTGGAATTTGATAAAAAGTTTCGAGCTTTGGTGCTTTTTCAAAAGTTGTCATTTCAAGGACGTGACTTTGGTTTGGTTGGGGCGAATTTTAGGGTTTGAATGTTTGAAAGATTGGAGTAAGGCCTTGTCATTATTGAGCAGAGAGTAGATATTCGTTAGTGGAAACGTCAAAATTAGAAATTTCAGGTCCTACGTACTAAAGATGGGTTTTGCTATGGAAATGTTCTGAGATTTTACTTTGATATGCGGGATTATTAGAGTCTAACCGTTGTAAAATAAACCAAGTAAGGAATGTGATAGTGAAATAGCTTTTACCTTTTATGTAAGGATTTTCTTGCCATCAGTGGTATTGGCATAGAATTATGATCTATTTTTCAAGGTAGCCTTCAGTTTCTGGACAAAGTGAGGGAAAAAGATCTATCCTTTGACGTGTTTGATAAGCTTACTGTTGGCCTGAGTTACCAAGTCGCATCCAGGAGACTGCAAAATACTGAAATGGAGTTGAAGAGAACATCATGGACATCTTTCTTGTTTTTCTTGGGAAAAATATATAGGAGATACTACTCTCTTGTTCACCTTCTAGGCTCTACTTCAATAGAACATGGTTGAAGTCAAGGATTGAGCAAAGTTGCAAATTGCAATGGATTTAGGCTTAAAAGTTGAAATGAATGGCATTTTAGGACTAGTCAGTATACAGACATCAGAAAGAGCTGTAAGATAAGAATTTCAGGGTATTTTATGATCATTCATTTCATTTTCTCGTCCAGTTTGGTCCATCGTTCGAATTTTCCTCTGTTAACATATTAAACCTCCGAACCCTTTTCGATGCAATGGTATTCTGTGTTATTTCCATCCTTATTTCCCTGTTTCTTAACAAAACCTGTTTCCATCACAATTTATATATAGTGCAAATGTTTTGCTGTTCCTGAACTTACCCCCTGTTAGCATTCTATATATATATATATATATTTCAAAATAGAAATGGGATGATCTAGAATGAGCGGTAGATATTTGTATGGTACACTTGGGTTCCATTATATATATGGATTTGATTGGTTTGACCAATTTCTATTTTGATATGGAAGTAGGATGCTTACATGGACTTTAAGTGGTTCTGGTAAAGCTTTTGATAATAACAAATGAAAGTATTGTGTACGCATTTCTCCTTGTTTATGGGAAGTAAAAGTACCATATGATAAATGAACACGTAGAAACTGTCCTGTCTATTTTTAAGTACCCTGAGTATACTTGTATTTTTGGCCAAACTTTTGCATTAGCGTTCATTTTGTAATTTTTCCAATCACTATGGAAATAACAGGAAAATCGGAACTCATAAAAGTATATCGAACATGAATGCAGTATTTGTTAAAAAATTGTCAACTTAGCGAATTCTTTTTCAATACTGAATGTGACCGCTACTTTAGAAATCAGTAAAGAGGAAACCTTTGATGTCCTTTGGCAAATGTGTTTTTGGGAACCAGGTTCTGTTCCTTTTCTTTACTTGTCGTTTATCTTTCAAGCATAGATGCCTCAGTAGTATTTGATGCATTTCATTCTCACAACTTCATTTTGAACTTGTTTGATTTATAGTGCCTTTTGAAGAAGACGAGAAGGACCCAAGTATTTGGTTTCTTGACCACAACTACCACGAATCAATGTTTTCCATGTTCAGAAGAATAAATGGTGTGTTGTCATTAGTTATTATAGTACCTGGTTAAATATTTCTGTGAGTTTCTGGTGAAATTTGATTGACACCAAAATCTTTTCAGCCAAAGAGCACGTCATTGGATGGTACAGTTCTGGTCCAAAGCTCCGGGAGAATGATCTAAACATTCATGCACTTTTCAATGAGTAAGCTCTTGTGTCCTTATAATGCATAACATTGTTCTTTTCCTTTTGTTGATAGAAACTTGACAACGTTTGATTTTTGTGTTGTGTAATTGCTGCTGACTGGTTTCATTTAGCCTGTATCTGTTGAAAAAGCCTTTTGCGGGAAAAGAATTTACCGTTGAAAGACATTTTTTCTACAATATTTACAAAAAAGATTACTGCATTTGGAGGGGTCGCCCAACCAAATTAAAGATGATGCCTATGGACTCTTGCTGATGTGGCACTGTTGTCGTGGTGTGCTTAGAATCTATTTGATCTGTTCTTATTAAAATTTCTAATTTAACTAGATACAAAAAAATCTAGATCTAATTTGTCTCTATTGATTTCTGTGAAGAAATGATGACTTAAAACTTCTAACTTGACATATCTACTGGCTTTTGTTAATAGATAGTCAGATTTAGTTTAATGGAAACTTATCAATTGTTATAGACCTGCTTACTTTTCTCGTCCTCTGGTACAGCCATTATCTATTGAGTTTATATCATGTCGTGTTCCCTAAGGAATATAAACGGTCACCCGGGCAGATGGAAAATTTGATTGCTAGGAGCTCGGAGTTTTTTTAACTGTTTTCTGCAGATTACTTTTTGCACTGTTTAAGGTATCTTATTTTGTAGTCTGGAAGAGCAACTGATGGTGTGCCACAGATATTACAATTTAAACCTCTCTACTTTTCAAGACATTGATTCTCTACCCAGTTAAAGAAATCCATAAGTTTGTCGCAGCAAATTGTACTGTTCTATCTAGATGATATTGATCTAGGTCTAACAATTTAAGCTTTTAGATTAACTGGTAACATGGTTTGGTGCATCTGCTAGGTGTGTGACATAGGACTGAAGAAAAGAATCTTGCCTACACATCAAAGGGCGCATGTATTTTAAAGATGTACGTATAAGGATGTTTGAAACACGTTATTGGCCCTAAATTATGACAAAATTATAATTTCTACCTATCCTTTCATTTTGACAGCTACTCAGTTACGCCCACACATTTCAAACCTCTTTAATTCTCCACTACTCATTCTACCTCTCTCATTATGATTTCTTCATAATTCTCGTTGATAATGAGATTCAAACACGCACATAATCTTGTAAACAATTTGAGCTTTTTGATTAAATAGCTCAAAAGAAACTTCTGTGTGGTTATTAGATGCCTGTCTATTTTCTAACCTGTCTTTTGATCTTTAGTGCTCCGTTATTTCTTGGCTTTTCTTGAACATCCCGACTTTGTTCTTGTGCTCGAATGGCTAAGAAAGCCTTCCTCCTGCGCCTTCTGCGATCTGAGTTGAGCTTAGTTTATCATGGTTCTCTGAAGATTTATCAGTCTTGTAGTAGCTTGTGTATTGTCATTAACAATATTTTTTGCATATTATACAATCTTAAGATTTTCCTTTCTTTCATTAATCAATTTTTGCATATAATATTGCAGCTATGTCCCCACCCCTGTGTTAGTGATTATAGACGTCCAGCCAAAAGAGCTTGGAATACCTAGTAAAGCCTATTATGCAGTTGAGGAGGTTAAAGAGGTACATTCAAGATGCTTGTTTTTGGTGCTCGTTTACTTCTTAGTATTTGTTGCTCAACTAAAAAACAAATATTTTTGAGCGGATCTAAGTAGAAAAAGATCTCAGAATCTGAAGCTAGCATGTGGGTAAAAGCATATCGACATATGCAAAATACTGGTCTAATGATTAACTGGATTTGCAGAATGCAACTCAGAAAAGTCAGAAGGTATTTGTGCACGTTCCTTCAGAAATTGCTGCTCATGAAGTTGAAGAAATAGGTATGCCCTTCCATCGCATTCAAGATACGCATTTCTTATAAGTTTGCTTCTTCGTTTTATTCTAGCTTTTTTTTTTTTTTTTGATAAAATAGATTATTGTTTGAAATGTGTGGTGGAAAAGTGGAAAGAGATTTTAGGGAATTGTGAGATATAATAATTTAGAAAGAATGTGTGGTTGGTGTAGATTTGAAATGTTGAGTTTTTTGTAGTGAAAAAATAAGCTGTAGAGAGCGAGGCGTTAAATCTTTCTGCTTCGTGCTTATTCTTTTGAACAGGGGTTGAACACTTACTAAGGGATGTGAAGGATACAACAATCAGTACGCTAGCAACGGAGGTTTATTTTTCAAGTTCTCACCTACTTAATCGTGATTTTTCAGATTTGTTAATTAAGTATTTGATTGAATTTTTTACCCTGTACTACTTTACCCAAGGATACAAAATATCAGTACTGTAGCCTCTCTTTTTTTTTTTCCCCCGTCTCTTATCTACTTAATCATGATTCTCATAATCTGATTATAGCACTAAGGCCTTGTATGGTTTTAAATTTTCAAAATTAATTCTTTCTCAAAGTCATTTCCAACCACACATTCATTTATCTAAAGTAATCCCACTATCTTGCTTTTCTACATGCATTATCCCAGAATCACTTATTCACTAAATCAATTCTCAAAAATAAAACCCATACACCCGCAAATTGAGTTTTTAGCGACTACTTTACTTGCTGTGGTTTGTATAAATAAACGGGGATAAGAATGGGGGCTCTTTGTCTGGTGCAGGTCAGTGGAAAGCTTACAGCTTTGAAGGGATTGGATGCGCGACTGAAAGAGATCCGCAGCTATCTTGACCTTGTTATTGAAGGGAAGCTTCCATTAAACCATGAGATTCTATACCATCTGCAGGTAACATTTGTTGGGTTGACAATGCATCATCATTCATCGGTAGCATAGCTACTTTCTGACTGTAACCGGGGAATTATAAGTGTAACTTTCATTAGTTGATTAATGTTTTAGATAATCTCTAATGATTTGTGTAGGTAGGTTTCTGGTTGTTTATTTAGACATGATTCTTCAAATTTTGCTTGAATGATGCATAATACGTTTACAGCCAGTGGGATATAAGTTGAATCATTAGCTGAGGTGGGTATATAGTGGTAAGCTTTGAATTTTTGAAGTGTGTTCATAGGCTTGATTGACCATCTTGTCCGTGACTTCAAAAGGCCTTTCAGATTGAAATCAGTGACACGAAAAGCATTGAGATGTAAAATCAAACACCTGAAACCCCATTCTGCTGTCGATCAGGCTTTATAATAGTCTGTTAGGCATAAGGCATACTTACCGAAACACACCAGTTTGTTCTTTTTAGGGGTCCTCGTTTGGTTTTCATATCACTCTATGCATGAACTCACACAATTAGTCAAAGATGATTTAATTATCTTACCCCGTAATGTGTCCCAACTTCTACAGGATGTTTTCAATCTACTTCCGAACCTCAATGTGTCTGAACTCATTAAAGCTTTTGCAGGTAAAAGTGGCTCATTCTCTGATATTATTTGCTCAGTTTCCTGTTTATATTGGAATTATTTGTTAGTATTTCTGAAGCTAGGTATCTTCTAATTGAATTCCTGATGTGTTTCTGTTTACAGTGAAAACAAATGATATGATGTTGGTCATATACCTCTCGTCCCTCATTCGAAGTGTGATCGCTCTCCATAACTTGATTAACAACAAGGTGAGAGTTCCTCAAGTTTTGC
>CAVNYN010282062.1:0-38799 GCA_963692815.1 Nyctanthes arbor-tristis
ACATGGAAGAAGGGTGGTCATCCCACAAGCGCGTAGGATGATTCTAAATTTGTAATAAGTTTATAGATACAAAAGAAACTAAGCAGAGGCTAATAAACCGATTACTTGTATCAACGACGTGCACGAAAAGAATTAATTCTATATTAAAACTTACATTAGTCAATTGTAATTAATGAGCAGTTAATTCATGATAGAGATGTCCATAACCAAACTAACCAAAATAGGTAGATAAATTGTCCTGTAGCAAACCAACTGAGATTGAACAATGAAAGCAGATTACCAGTCATCCATTTTCCCTATGTAGAAACACCCATTATCACTACTTTTTCCCTCACCTTTCCACTATAAAATCTAAGACAATTCTCCCACTTCTCTCCCTGACACAGAAACAAACTATACGCAGTAATGTGAATTTCAACAACCCAAAAATGTAATTTCTCATATTAATTAAAATTCATTACCAGAACATAATAAGATATACACTTCCCCCATGCACTTGAAAAAGTTGATCAAGAAGGCATTATTAACACCAACCAAAACATGAGTAAAGTAAAAATCAACATTCTAAACCTTAGGAAATTCATATTCCCGGCAGCATAGGTTCGATCCTCCATTAATTCTCTCATTGTTGAACATTGTATCTCCTCAGCAATGGCCACATTTTGTAAAAACCTAAAGGAAAAACTACAATAATCTGTCATTGATCAATTAAAGATTGATTCGGAACAAAAAGTTCTATACTACCATCAGCAATGTAACTGATTTGGAGCAAAATTCTTAATAGTAAATTAATGCCCAAGCAAAAACCTCATGAGATGAAACTAACGGGGCTTAAAAATTCACAGAAGAAGGTGCTGAAAGTGTCATCCTTCCACCAATTGTTTTGTCTCTGTATATCTGCTCATCCGACCTGGCCAATGAAAATGAAATTAGATTAAGAAATAGAAGAAATGGTAAATGTTTGATGTGACCGCATAAGGAGAACAAATATGAATACAGAAGTTACCAAAAGTAAGAATGTCTTGGGTAATCGAATGTAAGGAGATGGATAGAAATGTAAAACAGAACATTTATACATATATATATATATACACACACAAACACACCCCCCCGGCGTAAATCACTATATCAATGCAATCAAAATAGGGGTTATAGCACAAAGCAACCGATTTAGGGATTGAAATTCGTATGGCAATAGGAGTGCAAGTAAGGTATAATTTCTTAGTTGTTGCAAAATTGAAAAAATAGTTGTCGATAAGATTGTACAAAATTGATCCGACTATGAATAGATTGGAATTTGCCTAAAATTGATCCGAAAAGATTTGTGGAAACCAAGCTGCAAATCCGCGTGAATAAAAAAGAAGATACCCAAAATAGAGACAATTACCTATATATTTTTTATGCTGTTTTAAGTAAATGAAAAAATAAAGACAATTATCTATATATAGATAATATGCTATCTTAACTAAATGCGCGACAAACAAATTAACCACAAGAATGCAGGAAAAAGGCGGGAAAATTGCAGTGCTGTAGGTACCGCTAGTCTTGATTTAGGTTATAATAATAGATTATCCTGCTGTATTAAATTTATCAATTATACTTGTAGTATATTGCTACAGTAACTACAAATACTCGTAAGATAATAAACGTAATGTTAAAGCTAAAAAAAACACACACACACACAAATGGGAAATGGAGTAATTGCAAGTGAAAGAAAATAAACAAATGAGGATTCCTCACATAAATCTTAAATTCAATAGATGTTGCCAACCATACACAAACACTGTAATTTGAAATATTAAAACAAATACTTGAGTAAAAAACATGAGGAAACTTTCCATAAATTTATTATTACGGTAGATAAGCTTTTAATTCTTAGGGCTATGATAGAGCCTTTCAAACACGTTCTTAGATTTTAGTCCGTCTCTTGCTTGATGACCTTGCGCACTTTGCTAGACGATTGCTAGACCGATTGGGGTCCCCCATGGTACCCAGTCAAGTCAGCTGATTAGTAGTGGAGGAACGCTTCAAGGGTGTCTTGGCTGGTGACGTAACTTCGTTTTCACTGTTAGAGTCTTCGGCTGCTATAGTATGCAGTTCCATTCCAGTTTCGTCATCCTTATTGTCTTCGCCGGCAAAATGGTTAGTCTTCCTATATTTTTGAATCGTCTTGGGGTTGGACGAAACATGGGACACAGCATATATGTTGTCGCCCTTTTCAAAATTTTTTTCTTGAATCTGGATTCGAAATAGAAACTCCCTCCCAACCAATTTCGTAAGCTCTTCCGGCAAACTGTTTTTGTTAGTCCCTTTCCGCTTCTTATCTTGTGTTGACTAAATAAAACAAAGAAAGTTAGAAAACGTCAGAAAATTGCAGTAGGCCCTAATTTAAAATTGCAGTAGCAACAACAATAGTAATAATAATTCATGAACGTGAAAAATCAACAGGGCGCAAAATTTATTTTGAATGAGTGAAAAGAAAAAAAGCACCAATTTTCTATGAAAATAGCTAAAGAAAATCATGTTCCTACTAAACAAAATTCTAGTATTCCACGAGTATTGCACTCTACTCCGTTGACATGACCATATGGATTAATGAGAGCAGATTTATTGTTAAATTGGTGTGATTGAACACACATTTAGATTCTTATTCGACTAGAAGTACCATATGGTTTTTTCTATTGCAGAATCAACTTTACAATGTGGCATTATAAACGATAGACATGTGACCTTTAAGGGACAGACATTTTTTTTTTTTTTTTTGGTCTCGTGAACTAACTATTGGATTTGTAACATTTCCGTGGCTGAAGATAATTGTGGAAATTAGCCTCAATTATTATCTCTTCTCAAACTACTCAGAAGCCGACCCGAGGGACTTGCCCACAACAGAACGGAAAATGCTATGTGTTGGGAAACTTTTATAGATTGGGTTCTTTATATAAAAACCACTCATTCTAATACCATTTTCAAAAATACACCCAAATTGAAAGTAATTGCAAAAACACCATTTTCTATTTCAAAAAGACCCTAAACCAATTTTAATTAAAATTCAATTATTTATTAATTATTATTATAATTATAATAATTACTTAAAATATAAAATTTTCCAATAAAAAAATAGTTATCTTTACCGCCAAAACACTTCTAACTCGGGACCGCCGTTAACTACCGACACCGACTCGCCACAGACACGGTACCAATGTTTACCCCACCGTTTTTAAAAAAATTCATAACGAGATGATAACAAGCCCGACAAATGATAACAAAATGATAAAACATAGAAAAATAACAAACCGAAAATAGTAACATAGGAAAAGAAACACAAAAAAAAAAAAAGAAAGGAAATCAATGGTAACATAGGGAAAAATCATAGTAATGACCATTGTAAAAACATTTTTACGGCAAAAAAGTAACAATATAACAAAATTCATGGCAAAGAATATCATAAAATCAATAGGTAACAAAACAAATTCTGATACTAAATCGTGGCCGACCACTTGTTAACAAATCCACATGGAATCAAGGTAACAAAGGCACGACAACAAAGGACAGTAACATATCAATTCGTCGCCCGATCACTGTCCGCCACCGACCGGCCATGGTAACAAATGGTAACGCTGCCTTTTCAGTCATCCCACCACCATCATCACTCCACTATCCCACATCCACTAAAACACACCTTGATAAAACTACAGCCAATTCACAACCGAGGGAAAAAAATCACCGGTTGGGAGTAAACAAATTTGAAAATGGGTAATGGTAACAAAAATGGGAAAAAGGCATGGTAATGGAAAACAAAAATGGGATCCAATAATCTCTACCAGTTTAATCATATTTTGCTTTTGTAATTGTGCTACCTTGACTTTTACTTTTTTCATTTCTTATACCTTCTATAGATTTGCATGATTTGTCCTTGATGAGAGGTTGAGAAGGGTGACGGTAGAGATTGCCAATGTTGGCGAATGGCGGTGGCGGTGGAAATGATGGTGTAGCTAGAGCGGTGGTGCGTCGAGATCTCGATTGGTGATGGCGGCATTGAACAATGGCGGCGGCGGCGACGGCGACAAGATCTCGAGTGGTGGTAATGACGTCGAATGGTGGCATTGAGCGTGAGGGAGGGCGACAGATTTGGGTTTCTTCTTTGTTGGAGAGATTATATAAACAATATAATTATCAATTAATTTTAAGTTTTAAATAAAAATAATTTCTAATAATAATTATTATTATAATAAGAAAAAAGAAAAATTCGTATAGGTAAATTTGCAACTAATGATGGTAGATTTGCAATTAGTTTCAAAACAAGGGTATAATTGAAACATCTCTATTATAAAACGGGTAGATTCTCTATTATAAAGATGTTATATAGACTTATTTTTTGCAAATAATACGACTCCAATAGAAGTCCAGAATTCTGATCGGCTCCCAGATTACACCCATCGAGGGCTACTATTAAGTGGAAAGGCGGAGCGTCCGTTGCGAGCCATTGATCCACGTAGAAAATGGACGAGCTGCAGCCCATGAGGCCCGGTAGAAGTCACCTCAACGTACCAATTCACAAAACCACCCGTGATGGGCCTTGATACGTCATATGTCATAGTGAGACTGGAAATGGGAGCTTCAGTGCATGGGCCTCGTCCAGTGAAAATGTCCCTTTTTCCACACTCGAAGAGCCGTGGGTTGGGCCCGTTAGGCCACATTCCTCCAGATCCAAGATCCAAAGTGATTTCCTTTGAAGTCCCCCAAGGCGTCGCTGATTTTGGAGTCCGTTCCGGCCTTTATCCCTGACCCGGTTCGCAGGTAGAGCGGGTGGCGCACTGATTCTGCAAAACGCATCACAGTGAGATTAACCGATGCTGGTATCTTTTTTTTCAAATTCCATATTGAATTCAAATATAAATTAAGGAGATCTTGTAATAATACTAACCAATTTCTATTTTGAAAAAAAAAAAGAAGAAGAAAATAACTTCAATCCAAGTCACCTTCTCGAATTAGAAGTTATGATTACGAAGATACGTTTTTGAAAATTAGATCTAAATAGGTTTCAACAGAAATGCTTCTATAGTAATTAGTAAGCAGTATTTTTACAAGAACATGAAAATAAATTATAATTATGTACCCAATAGTAAGCCTGACTTCTATGGCAGATGTTAATTTGGACATGAGCAAAGGAATAGTTTTGTTTGTGGATGTTGATTTTCACGTGCAATTAATTTTTGTTTTACTTTATTCACTGGCAACTGTTATATGATCTTTTATTTTCTCCAAAGGGTTTATGTTTTCAGGATCCATTTAGAGTTTTGAGAAAGGAAAAACTTGGAGGGGATTCACAGAAAGATGAGAGGTTATCAGTTCAATTGAATTGGGTAAGCTGAGTTGGAGTCGGATTGGCAATGCAGCGTCATGGAGCTGACGGAGTTTTTGATGCCTCCTATTTGTAGCGAACAGAACCTTTTGCTCAGGTGCTATCGCCTATATATGCTTTCGTAATATTGAAAAGCGTGTTTCTTTCAGAAGATATGAAGTGTTGGCTAATTAAACTAGTTAAAGTCTGATAAAACTCAAAGTGAGAACATTATATATTGATATCTTTAAGGTGTTCTATACTATTTTGAGAAATGACAGTTACATCCATACATACAAGTGGACAGAAATTTTGTGTATCCTTAACATTTGTGGATATAAATAAATGATAATATTAGATCCTTGAAACACACGTCTTTTTACACCCTTAATAACATCATAAATTGGCAGATGGTCTTTAATCAGTAAACAACCAGTGGAAAATGTTACACCATGAGAAGCTCAGCACGAGATGTGAACCTCCAGCACTACTACAATAGATGACCTTCATGAGACATGACCACATCAAGATCAGATTTCTACTTCTGAGCTAAACAAAAAATTCACAAAAAACATAATAAGACAATGAATTAAAAAGTATCAAAGCTAAAGAAATCCAGAGACTGCTGTCTTGAACAGTGAGGTTGTTGAGGAGCTCAGAGAGCCAGTGAATCAAGGTTTGTTTCATGGCAATGCCATAAAAACTATAAAACCATGGTTTTCGTATACATTAACCCAAGTGAGTTTCAGCACATGAATCATATATCCTGGTTTTACTGATGATTTTTGTTTTATTATCAGTGTAATCCGCTTCAGTTGATCTCTAGCTTAATTTTTTTTTCACTGTACATTTGTGATCGTGTTTCTATTTCTTCACTTGCTCTTTCCTGTTTTCCTGATTATTCATTATTTGTCAACAGCCTTGGCTGATAAGAATCTGACACAAACCTTCTCACCAGAGTGCATGACCATAATTCGCCAACAAGTATTGTGCAGTACGATTTACCTATTCAATAAATACTGTTCTTTATGATCAAACGGTTTTGTTTGTTAGGGAACATTGTTCTTTGTACAGATTACTACTGTTCAGTTTTCACCTTTCTGTGTTGACTGCAATATATAAATTGTATGTTATTTAATTGAAATAGAGATGTTATTCTCTTTAACATTGACCGACAAATACAAAAATAAAGAAATTAAAATGAATGATCAGCTTCCTAACACGTTCTTCTTGCCCTTGAAAGGTTGGAATTTTTGGTCTTGTTCTCTTTGAGGTCATTGCTCTTGTCGTCGGATGATCTCTTTGGGGGATACTCCAACCCAGAAACATTCTTTCCTGATTTCTCGTGGCTGCCAAATGTTGTGGATGCGGCAACCTGATCACTTTTTTCTTCAGTTACACCTATGTTATTGGCTGGTGGTGTATTATCATCTTCAATTATGCCACTATAGACTTGGGTTTCCATGAGTTCCCCATCCAAGCGTCCCCCCCTCCCAGTGAATGTCCTGAATTTAGGGCATTCAGCAACCTCACCACCAGTAATGCATGCATCAACCTTGGCTATTTTTTCAGTGTGGCCAATGTTTAATGGTGCCTTGTTATCATCTTGAGTTATGCAGCTATCACCCTTCATCTCTACAGATTCCCCATCCAAGCGTCCCCCCTTCCCAGTGAATGCCCTGAATTTAGGGCATTCAGCAACATCGCCACCAATTACGGGTGCATCAACCTTGGCCTTTTTTTCGGTGTGGCCAATGTTTCTTGGTGCATTGTTATCATCTTGTGTTATGCAGCTATCAACCTTCATCCCTACAAATACTCCATCCACGCGTCTCCCCCTCCCAGTGAATGCTCTGAATTTAGGCCCTTCTTCAATCTCTTTCCCCTCAACATTTTTTGCTGGTGCGGTCTGTTCAACTTTTGCTGGTGAATTCTCTTTACTTTTTACTGTTTCTTCAGGTTCCTTATAGTCCAAAGAAGCAACAATATCCGCCTCACAATCTGTCCCAATGAGGCATATAGCAGGACCAGGTTTTGTTTCCAAAACATCCATGTAATACTTTTTATCATTGTAAGGGACCATTATTGTATCTCCAGCGCTCAAACAAGAAAACTTGCTGAGAGTTTCTTCAAGAACAGCTTTTGGGTCCGACAGTTGGACGAATTCTGTCGAATGAGGCTGCAGTTTCATGTAGTTCCCAGCTGGAAGATTTGTGCTTCGGACCACCACCTGCTCACCTTCTTCCAATTCCAAATTAGCCATCATCCAGCCCGGTATCAAGATAAAATCCTCCTCAGAAGTGAATTCAAGGACGCCACAGTACGAAATGCGTCCAGGATTTTTATATTTCTTGATCTGAAATAGCCATGGGTGTTCAATTCTTCTGTCCATCAATCCTTTCAAAGCTGATATGGGCATCACAACTTTATCTCCACATTCATGCTCGGGGTTTTTGGAATTTGAGAAAGGGATACAACTATATGCATGTTCAAACTTGACCTGATCCTTAGAATATTCGCCGTCGCTGCTGTCATCAGAATATGTGTTGCTGTAATCAGAATATTTGCTGTGGTGGCTGCTATCAGAAGATTTGTGGTGGCGGCTATTGTGACGGCTGCTATCGGAAGATTCACTGCCGCTGCTGCTATCAGAAGATTTGTGCCGGCGCCTGCTATCAGAAGATTTGTTGCGGCGGCTATTGTGACGGATGCTATCAGAAGATTCATTGTCACTGCTGCTATTAGAAGATTCAATGTCATCAGAATATTTGCTGTGGCGGCTGCTATGAGAAGATTTGTGGTGGCGGTGGCTGCCATCAGAAGATTTGTGGCTGTGGCTATTGTGACAGCCCCTGTCAGAAGATTCGCTGTTGCTGCTACCATCAGAAGATTCGATGTCATCAGAATAATTGCTGCGGGGGCTGCCATGAGAAGATTTGTGGCGGCTGCTATCAGAATATCCGCCACTGTCCATGTTGATATTTTGATCGTCTAAACGTTGATTCTCATTCTTATTATCCACGCCATTGTCCATGTTGATATGTTGATTCTCAGTGTTGTTATCCCTGCCATCGTCCATGTTGATATTTTGATCGTCTGAAACCGCGCCATCGTCCATGTTGATATTTTGATCGTCTGAAACCCCGTTGCATTCCATGTTGATATTTTGAATATCTGAAACTTTAGGATATTCGTTTTCCACGCTATCGTCCGTGTTAATATTTTGATCCTCTAAAAGTTAAAACCCTAACAAGGGTCGAAGTATGACTTGAACCAGGATGGATGTTTGTATATATATGGAGAGAGAGAGAGAGAGAGAGAGAGAGAGAGAGAGAGAGAGAGAGAGTCTTCTTGGGGGATTATTTATAGGAGTTGCAATTTTATGGGGACAGAATTCCTAGTGGACTAAGGGACTAATGGTAAATCCAAAAATAGATCGTAAGCATTTCCAAGTATGTATTATAATGGAATATAAGGAAACATTATTTTATTGCATTATTAACTTTTCACCGATTTTATTCTAATAAATAGAGACCAAAAAGTATAAAGTTTGCCAAGTTATGTTTGTTATTATGAATGAAATGAAATGAAATTATTAAAAGATATAATAGGAAATTGGTGGTGTTAATAATGGAGAGGTAGCCATTGATTTTGATAGGAACACAACGCATACACCTAGCAATAAAATTACCATAGTTTTATTAGATGACGTATAATATCTCTGTGCTGTGAGTGTGTTATGTTCCTGCCTAAAAAAAATTAATAATAATAATACTAGCAGTATAATTCCTACCAGTGCTATTGTTAAAACCCCAAAAATAATTACTCACCATACGTCTTGTTATATTTTCCTTTCAGATATACATGTGGCGTGAGACAATTGGACAACCTCCTTGTGAGTTGACTCATCGTGGAACAACTCATTTGATTTGTCTAATAATCTTTTATTATGTGTACATCTAACAGACGTATGGTGAGAGAATGAGGCTGATACGGTGTCAAAATTGCCCTTACTACTCTAAAGCCCATATTTGAGTTTGATTAGGAGTCATCTTCCGATCTCAGCTTCTTTTTGGGTCTTTCATTTTTCTCTAATTTTCTCACAACAACAACAACAACAATAATAATAGGTAGTTTCGTAATAGTTGGTCTCTTTTTGTACATCCCTAGTAGGCCTTAATTTATATATTTATAAATGTAATAACAATGACAACAATAATAGTAATTTAAGAACATGAAATATTAAGGGTAAATTTCACATATCGTCCCCAACCTTTAAATTTAGAATTGCTTGGGTCCTTAACCTTTTGTAACACGCTGGGTCCTCAAACTTTCATAAATACACACAAAAGGTCCCTCCTAACGGAATCCGTCCAAATTTCCGTTAAGTGGTAGATAAAATTACCTTTATACCTTTACTTTTTAAATTAAAAAAAATTTAAAAATTAAAAATAAAAAGGGCAAAAAACCCCACCCACCCCACTGGAAATCTCTTAGGCTGCTGGAAACGGCAACCGGAATGCAGCCATTTCCGGCATCTGAAATGGTGGAGTCTCCCCGCTTTTCATCTACCGGAAATGACAGTGAATGGGGAGAGTCTAAACTGCCCGAAATGGCAATGAATGGGAGGAGTCTCCCCCCTTTCAACTGCCGGAAATGGCAGAATTTCTGCGACCAAGATGCTACCATTTCCAGCAGCGTAAGAGATTGCCAGTGGGTTGGGGTTTTTTCCCTATCTTATTTTTATTTTTTTAATTTTTAAATTCTTTTTTTAAATTAAAAGGTAAATGTATAAATGTAATTTCATCTACCACTTAACGAAATTTTGAACAGATTTTGTTAAGAGGGATTTTTTGTACTCATTTATGAAAGGTTGAGGACCCAACACGCCAAAAAAAGTTAAAGACTCAGGTGATTCTAAGTATAAAGATTGAGGACGATATATGAAATTTACTCAAATATTAAAAGGGGATGGAATTTATTTTTAAAAAATGAAGGAAAAAGGGCAATCAATTTTCTCCCAGAATAGCTAAATAGATTCTTGTTCCAAAACCAACTCTACAATGTGGCAAAATAAACAGTGGACACGTGACCTTAAGAGGGACTATACGATAATTAGCCCCAATTTTCATCTCTTCTCAAACTACTCGGAAGCCGACCCAGCGGGCTTCCGAACAACAAAAGGCCCAGGTTCCAATGGGGCCCCCAATTTACACCCATCGAGAGTCACTGCCAACTCGAAAGGTGGAGTGTCCACTGCGAGCCATTGATCCACGTAGAAAATGGACTTGCTGCAGCCCATATGGGGCTCGGTAGGAGTCACTAGTGTCACGCACTTTTCGTTGACACACGAAAGTAGCGCGCGGCCTTAGCGTCGTCCCTCGTTAGACCCTTGAAAACAACGCTAAGTCAGCCTTTCCCTCCGCTCGACCGGTGCTAGCAACCCGCACTCGGCAACCGACTCTCGCTCAGCAAGATTGCACCCGACGTTAGCTAGGAACGCTAACCGTTCTATATACACTTAAAGAACGACGTTACAACGGTTGGACTATACACTTAGACTCTCTCTCTAAGGCCCCAAGGCTTGCTTCCACTACTTGGTTCCAAATGAGGCCCCTTGCCCCTATTTATAGATCCCACCTCCTCAACGGACGGTTGAGATCGTTTCAATCCTACGGTCTAGATCGACCCTCTAGACTCTTCCACACTTATCTACAATTATTTACAAATATCCACACATGGCCGGAACGTTCTAGAGCCACCTAGAACAGCCCAGTCCGGCCTGCCGGCTTCCACAGCGTTCCAGAACGTTCTGCTACGTTCTGGCCCGTTCTGCCGCGTTCCAGAACGTTCCGCAACGTTCTGGCCTTCCGTCCTTCCAGAACGTCCCCCAACGTTCTGGTCTTCTCCGGACTCTTCTGGAATCTTCCGGCCAGCCCCGGATCCTCCTAGAATGCCGACTCGTCTCAACGCGTCCCGCACCATTCTAGAGGCTTCTAGCAACGCTCGGCCCCAGATCCTTCCGGAACGTACTCCCTCTAGCACGTCCTTCAACCTTCCGGATCCTTCCCCGTCCTTCCGGGTCTGCCGACCTCTCGGCCGTCCCTCACGGCCCCGCCCGCACGTCCCCTGCCGTGCGGCACCGGTCCTCCTGGTCTTCGCTCGGCCATGCCCGCGTGCCATCATCCATGCCGTCCCGCACCCCGTGTGTTCCTCGGTCATGTCCGCGTGCTGCCGTTCTGGTGGCCGACCCTCTCGGCCATGCGTGCACGTTCCCTCTCGTACACGCCTTCTACGCCGGCGCCCTCTTCAGCCTTGCCCGTGTGCTCCCATCTCGGCCCTCTCGTGCACCCCTCGTGCGCCTCGGCCTCGCCCACGAGCAGCCTCGCCCGACGTGTCACAAGCGGGGCGTGACACTAGTCACTCCAACGTACGCACAAAACCAGCCGAGATGGGCAGCCAACCCGTCAGATGTCAGATTGAGACTGTAAATGGGTGCTTCAGTACATGGGCCTCGCCCAATGAAAATGTCCAGATTTCCCTTTCGAAATAGTTGTGGGCAGGGCCTATTAGGCCCCATTCCTCCAGATCAGGGATCCCAACTGAGTTCCCTCTGGAATCGCCCAATTCAACGATAATTTTGGAGTCCGTTTCAACCTTTTTCACTCTCCCGGTCCGGACGTAAGAGAGTGTACACGCACTCATTCTGCAAAATGCAACAAAATAATGACAACAGTAACAATACAATACAATGATTTAAACCCATGCTAGTTTCTTTAAGAAATTCCAGTATGAAATATAAATAAAATGAATATATATATATACTTGTTCGTAACACTATCACATTTCTGTTTTAAAACAGAGAAAGGAACATATTATCCAAGTCTATTTTCGAGTGACCTTACTAGAATTTGAATTTGAAGGTATGATTGTGCAGCTCTTATACAGTTCTTGACAATTAGATGTAAAAGAGCTTCAACAACAAAATACATTTATATACAACATTTTTAAGAGAAAAGAAATGGTGCACGTACTAGCAGTGTACAGATAAATTATTATAGTTATGATTCTTTGGTTGCATTTAGATAAATTGTTCCAAAAAAATAAAAATAAATATAAATAAAAAAAAGTAGAAATTTTTTACAAAACTTACATGAATCTGCAATAGCTGAGAGGAATAATGAGAGCAAAATTAGTGACTTGCGAGTGAGACTCATTAACTTCACTTACTCACTTACTATAAACATAGCTATCCACAATGGGGTATTTATAGTTAAACTACTGAGGGCACATGCAAGGCACGTGCCGTATCTATACTTTACACCATTATAGATGTTGGACAACATTCACGGAGAAATGAGAAAAGCTTTCCCATGGTAGAATATGACCATTAGGATAGCTTGTGCTAAAAAGGTAAACGTCAGGAAATGAACAAGGGTGAATACATGAGTTTCAACCTGGCTTAGATACAAATCTAGAAACCAAGGAGTCTGAGGAGCTTCAAGAATGAAATGAGTGTTATATTGTGGGCTAACATGCTTCAATGGCTTCTCATAGTACTTTGGTATGACTTCTCTCAGAGACTTTGGACCTCTTTATTAATTTGGACGTGTTCAATTTCTTGATCAATGCCTCTACATCCTTTTCAAGACCTGAAACATCACTTGGGCATAAAACTGAACATACAATGGTGACTGAGAATGAAATAGAGAAATTATTAGACAACAAAGACTGACAATGAGATTTTCACATAATCATTTTTTTTTTTTTGTGTTCTTGGGAAGACAAAAATAGCTATTTAAGAACGTCTAGAAAAATTCCCTGATTTTTATTTAGACTTCCACAACTTTCGTTAACATAGATTTTGTTGACATTCATCAGCAACAAAATACCAAAACAAGATTTTGATTAAATATGAAAATGTGCAAAATGGTTGAACAGAAAAAATCATTCTTCCGTCAATGAACACACTGAATGTCATGCTTCCAAATAATTACACCGGTAGTAGTGATAAGATTAAAAACTATATATGAACTTCTAAATTAAATTCTTACCATCACAAGGTTCCATAGTCTCAACATATAGTTTTCTTTGTCATCTAATGTAGGAAACTTTCTTTTCGGTATATAAAGCTCTTTCCAATGCTTTTATCAACCATAACAAGATCTACTTCTCTTGCAATGACATGCAAACAAAAATTAACAGAAAAAGGAAAAATGAACAGTTCAAGTTCTTTCTATTTCTGTTACAATAAGCTCATTCTCATGCCACGTTGACATTTTCACTCAAGATCTATCCTTTTATTATGTTTGACTTGTGTTGTTTTGTCCACTACACGAACAAATTCCAATTGCTTTAGATTTCTAATTAAAAGTTTATTTATTTATTTTTTTCACCTAAAAGGATTCACAAACTTTGACAAAAAAAAAACATGGTGTTCAATAAAAAAAATTAAAAAATAGGCCATTTATTTCAATATTCTACCAATTCTTGCAAAACTAAAATTAGAAAATCTCAAGTTGAATGGTCTATGGTAGTGTTGGATAACCATATTCTTGCATACTAAACTCGCATTACTTTTTCTCAATTTCCTCGGTAAATTGATTCAGAAGAATGCTGAAAAAGGGACTCTCATTCAATGATCAAAATCCGAATATAGTATTCTATTCATGAGGAAAACAAAGCAATAATGGGGTTGCATTGCCAATAATTCTTTATAGTGTATTCATTCATTATATATATTTTCTATTTATTTATTATCTATATTAGCACTTGAGGATTTAACCTTGGGTTCAAACTTAAATACTACCTAGCCACTTCTTTTAGGCCCCCAGAAAAGTAAGTATCACTTCTACAACATCTGCAACAATTATAACAATCAAATGGAATAACAAAAATCATGCCCTTAGTATCCAAGTAAAAAAGTGATTCAGAATACAGTAGAGAACCTAAAATAATAATAAAGTCATTCAAGGAAGGCAATAGTCTAATAGAAACTGCATTAATATAAGAGGTACCTTTTTTCCCAAAGATCGTGTTGTGGTCTGCATGTCCATCAGCAACAACACCAAATTCTAGCTTAATCTCCAACTAATCATGTCGATATAAATCCCTCAATTTCATTGGCCTTATGGACAATCCTATAATCAAGAACCCGATTTTAAGCAAAATTTGCTCAAGAAAGAGGCCCGTTTCTTCTATTACGAAATAGGCCATCATCACCCAAAAAAAAAAAAGGAGGCCGTAGAAAGTTTCTTTTTCCTCCTCAATTGAAGTAAATAATCTCTATGCAGTATTTAACAAGGGAACAATAAATAAAATGATAAAATACTTTCAAAGAAAACACCTTGAAATCTTACTAACTCCAATTTGAAACTTCAGCGCCAGCAGCAGCCAAGGAAACTTTGATTCTACCTCCAATGTGACTTCGATCTATGGACTACATGATTTGGGTCGATTAAAGACAAATAGAGGGAATAAAACTTACGTGAATAATTCGCCGGCGTCCAAGACTTGAGAGTTGACGCATTTCGTAGTAGGAGAATCGAAGCAAGAGTGTGAGAACGCATCAATGGAAGAAGAATTAGGGCTGAGTGAGGCAAGCGAAAAAGACGTCATATCAGACGAAATGTATGAATAGTAGCATTCAAACTGGCTTTTTTAATATGTATATATATATATATATATATAGTAGAGATATGACAAGTGTAGTCTCAATCTCTCACTATATATCTAACGAGATTATAACGAAATAATCCTGTTATATGTATAATTCTATGAGACGTATTACAAGTTATCATTTTTATAATTAAGTGAGACTCATTATTTTCATTTTTGTGAATCTCGTCAATCTGTTTTTGTATTTATTTAGAAATTAAAAGAGAAATAATTAAAATGACGATTTCATAAAGGGGCCATGCGAAATATGTATTTCTTCTATTATTATTCTTTTATTACTATAATAATAACTCTTTATTATATGGTTTTTTACACATAACATTTTTAATCTTTCAACTATTAAGATATCAAGTCCGCAATCTTTAGTTTTGCTCGACTGGGTCCGTAACCTTCACACAAAGCCCCCGTCACATCCCCAATCACGGAAAACATCAGTCTCTCTTGTTTACCCAAGTGTGTGGAGCAAAATTGAATATTCAAGCAAGGGCATTATTGGAATAGCACAATACTAATTTCATTTTCCCCTAAATTATGACAATGTATTATTGGTTTGAAGCTACCCAACCATTCAAACCCCAACTCCCCATACCGCAAACCTTTAGTTCCCCCAAATTCAACCGGCGATTTCACCATTATTAGCAGCGAAAAATGAGCTTTTTCCGGTGAAGAGACCAAGCCCAGAACTCATCTTCTTCTTTAGGAGGGTCGATCACCTCGTTCTATTGAATCGGGATGGGATATGTGTTGTGAAAGGAGTATGACCGGTATACAGTAAGAGAAGTGGCTTGTACTAAAAATCTCTGCTTTGTAGTAAATTTGAGAAGGGAAGCCACTGATTTTGGGCCATTTTTGTGGTGCGTAACTGTGGCTTTAGTGTAGTCGCCCTGTTGTTCCTTGTGGGGAATTCTCTATTGCTTCACAATCTTGCTTTGATTTATGATAATTGATGGGGATGTGGGCTGATGCATAAAGTGTTTGTGATACCATAGTTGCTTCAGAAGGCAAAGATTAATATATTGATTAACCGTCAACTAAAATTTAATAAGTTTATACAATCAATTTGTCTGCTTAAACATCAATCATTAACTTAATACAAAGCAATTTCATTTTGTATGAAACCAATCAGAATTGGAATTGCTATCATCATTTCCACTTTCATCAAAGAAACCATTTGGTGCATTTTCCCTTTTCAATTTTCTCTCCTCAATAACAGATGCTGCCATTTTTGTGCAGTAATTTCTCCTCATCTGATTAACAAGTTTTTCAGCCACAAGAAACTTGTTGCCTTCACCGGTCCTCTCCTCATCTTGATAATTGTTGGGGTTGTTTACTAAAGTGTCTTTGATATGGTTTATTATTATCATTATTATTATTATTATTATTATTTTTTTTTTGTGCATCTATGGAATTCTTGATCGGTTTTGTTCTTCGATTTTTTGTCAAATGTCGCTTTCTTCTTTACATATAATGAGTTGACATTTTTATCATGAAGTCGTTCTACTTCCACATTGGCAAGTTTGTTCCGGAGTTGCCATTGTAATAGAATAGATATGTAAAAATTGTCTTTGAATCACAAATAGAATTTCACTGTACACGGGAGCATATAAATATAGAGCGAGGGAGTAGTTTGCGAGGGAAGGTGGCACCACTTTTTGGGGAAAGTGATCTCAATTTTGTTGTACCAATTTTGTCCTTGGCTTTTTGGTCAATTTTGTTCCGCGTGCTTGGGTAAACGGCATGGACCAATGTTTTCCGTGATTAAGGACGTGGGAGAGGATTTGTGTAAAAGGTTGGGGACCTAACAGAGTAGTAATAAATGTTGAAGATGTGATCTCTCAATAATTAAAAACTTGAGGACGTTTGGTGTAAAAAACCCTTTATATTATATTATTTAGCTGAAGTTACGTGTTACTGTGATTTGTGAGAAACGTTGGAACGCACCACGTGCGAACACAGTTGGCAGCTGTGACAAAGCATTGGCAGCTCCGAAGGTTATTATTTTAAGTCACAAGTTATATTTTCAATTCGTGATGTTCGAATAATCAGTATTGTTTTAAAAAGTATAATAAAACGTGAGAAACATCAAGACGAAGTATGTTAGAATAATCAGTATTGTTAGAATAATGTTAGAATATTTTCAATTCATGAAATATGTTAGAATAATCAGTATTGTTTTAAAAAGTATAATAATACGTAAGAAACATCAAGACGAAGTATTTTGAATTTAAACATGTCTGAAGGAACTAATAATAATGCATTGATAAAACTTAAGGCGTAGTGAAAAATGTGAAATTCAAGTATCGATCATAGACACCACTTAAACATCTAAGTGAATTTTTTAGAACATTATGTTATACCAGGTAGCGTTATCCACAGTGATCAAACATTAACAGTCCATACTTGAAGAATTATGTCATTGATCTTTCTGCTGTAAATCAAACTTTCACGTTTAGAAAAAATCATTTGAGATCTAGTCCTCGACCAGTTCAGTCCAGAGCGGTTATTTTGTGTCTACAGGCCGAACCTTTTCCCCTATATTTTGAAAAAGAGGAAATTCGGCAGATTCTTAGAATTTGAGAAATAAGGAAATATTTTACAAGTATACATTATACATTTATGACACTTTACGCATTAGGTCCATAATTCTTTAAGGTTCGAACATTTATGTACAAGGAAGGATAGTTATGGCAGCATTGAAATACTCCACGCAACATCTTCACATCCACCTGAGAAAATATTATAGCCAAAATAGTTAGCATAAAAAACACACAACTCCATGATTTACATTTTACAGCAAAAGGCAACTAGCTCGATTAACATGATTGATGAACTTGATTGATTTAATAATGATATTAATTAATTGTGGTGAAACACCTCTCGGGTAAAAAAAATAAACCTGGCTGCGTCAATGAACTAAAAATAAAAAATGGTGTCCAATGGACACCATGGAATACATGAAATGGTTAGAGGTTTTACAAGAAATTAAAGTTTTCTTTTATCCAAAAAACTTCCACCGATCTTTACGTAGGTCACCTGTGAAATAAAGTAATAAACCCAAGTTCAAAAGAATATAAGATAATACAAACTAGCTTACACTACGGCAACTATGTATAATGGGACCCCCCAAGCTGTAGCAATTGGAAATGCTGGTTCCAAGTATAATCACAAGATTAATATAATGTACGCGCAGAGGAAATTACAGGAAATGTGCCAAAAGGGGCTGGAATTGATTGGAGGAGACTGACTGAAAACTGCTTGAGTAGTACACAACGTACCTTGGTATCAGGTGCTAGAGCTACCAAGATCGAAGTCCATTGTATAATCATATTCAATGGTTGGAATCACAGAGGCCACAAATTTCAAGAACAAGAAGAGGTACCTAAAAGCATGGTGCTCAGTATTAATATCAGAGAAGCCATTGACAAAATTAAAAGTCAAATTTGTACATTCTGCAATTATAACAAGTTCTGCTACTTATTTATGGATATGTATATCAAAGATACAAGACAAGAAAATGGACACATGACAGAAGTAGCATTGTTAATTTCTGAATACTATGATGTGTTACATTCTCATGTTTATGTTGCATGAATTCTATTTCAACAAGGATGATTAGTGTGTTGCTACTATGACATACTATTTTCTTACGTATCTCTTACAAATACGCTGTTTCGACAAGGATGGTCATTTGCTAATAAGAAATACACTCTGTTGCTCCTGAAATAATAATTTTTACCCCGTACTTGAATACATCTCAAACGCTTGCAACACATACATTTATCATTCACTTGCATTTCTCTCCACTTACTTACTCAGCACAATCCACCAGTCTATCTTACATGAGGGGGAAAAAAAATACTCCCTCCTTCCCAATTTCTCAAATTTATCCTCTACCCTTTTGATGTGCACACAAAGTTACAGACTCAAACCATAATAAAAATTTTTAAACTCAAAAACAATCACTGTCATGATTTTTCTAAATCAAATTTTTTAAACATTGCCACATTTTCATCATGAACATCTCAGCTCATCTGGTCGCTGAATGTAAAATCATGCGCAACTGAGAAAATAACAATTAAATTTATATCAAGAACTAACATAAAGGATTAAAATGTAGTCTTCCCTTTAAAACATCACCACATTTTATCGTTCATGGTTTAGTTTTCTCTTATGTGAAGTACTGGTTTTGTTCTGCAAAAAGCCCTCCAATGATCTGATCTGTTATCTATGTTAACACCTGGATTTATGTGTAAAAAGGCATAATAACCTAGTTAGCATGTTAAATAAGGATAAAAGATTACTTGTCAACTTCAGGCTCAACACCTCGTGACATCAAGACATCAATGATTTTCTTCATCACAGCCCCATGACGGCATGGATGTACAGAAGCATGTTTCCCGGGCAAGTGTGGATGGTCCTCAATTGTCACCTAAAGAAGCATCATCATGGAAGAAGTAAAATAAATTTAAAGAGAAGTATCGCCGTACCAGAGTTGGATACTTGGATACGCAGCCTATGAATAAATAGCATTGCATATAACTAGATAACAATATACTAAACCAGCAATGGGGGAAAGTAGTTCTCACTGTTTTGTGTGCATGGTCTTGACTAACATCTTCAAGCACAAGTTCTGGTTGCAAAAGCATCCTCGACTGCCAGGGATAACCATATATTAGCGTCGTGCTATCAAGCTACATCCATAATCTTTAACAGTTTAGCCGCCGGATATGCAGACAAAACAAACAATGCCACTAACCTCATCATAACCAGTGAGCCATACGCGAGGAGTTTGATAATATTTATCGTACCTGAGAGAAGAGAGCTTTAAATACAGTACTAGGTATTTAGTAACAAAGATCGATTTCTTACATTAACTTACGTGATGCTAACATCATATGTTCTGGTTCTTAGAATGTTGTCATTATCAGGCTCGTGAGCCACAAGGTATATATTCTGAAGCATTGCCTGCACCAGTCATAAAAATTGGAATTCTATAAGCTTCCTATTTTTGTTGATTAACTGGTCTATAACAACTTGTTCCAATGAAATTGAGATGACAAAGTAATCAACATGCATGACTGTAAGTGTAAAAATGGAGCAAACATACAAACAATTAAATTCCATACTTCACATTCACTATAAATTAAGCAACCTCCAAACAGACTTCTGCAGTGTAAACTATCGAAGTGCCATCACCCAAATCCCTCTTATCACAACAGGAAAAGGTGGGAGGAGAATTTACAATAATTTAACCGGTTGGTCAAATCATTTTCATCCTCATTTTTCAGGATCTGCAAGTACTAACCACTTTTCCAAAATTCATTTTCACGCATTTCTATTTTAAAAGGTAAAATAGAGACCTAACCATAGGGATCAATTTCTAGTCGCATAGCCTCATAATAATTCTGCAAAGCTTCAGCATAATTTCCTTCGCATTGAGCTGACATCTGTGACAGTCGTCATTCAATTAAAAGAATCTCCGATCTGGACTCTTAGTTTTCCCGATTAAAGCAGCTAAAAAAACCAAACCTAATTTGGAATTGATTCTCAGTCAGTGCGTGAATCTCTTGAACTCAGTCCAAGCTTTAGGATCAACTCGTATTTGGTAATTGGAAATCTGGGAAACATTCAATTAGTTTAACATGGCCATAGCCACACTATTCCGGTTTTTCTAAATGCTTTCAGGGAGCAGAATGTACACCTAGGCTGTTAAATATGATCTACCTACGTTTCATCAACGGGGTCAGGTGACCAGTAATACATAATCTGATAGTTCTGTGAAGGTAATTTTGGAGACCTAGCCTTTCAAATATCCCAGAGTATGTAAAGAAGAAAAGGATTATTCAGCAACAAATGTGATACAAAGGATGCAATCTATTTATACCCTAAACATATCACCACCTAACAGAAGACCTAATTCATCCAATTTTTGGTTAGCAAGTTCCCTCAGAGAAATACCGCAGAAATGAATCTACAACCTACACTAAAAGAAGAAAATGGAACTACAAGAAGATTTCCAGATGGCAGAAAAGTAGGAAAGGCGTGAAAGAAAGATTCTAAAAGAAATTCTAAAAAAACAAATAAAACAAGTGCATCTACCAATGACTTCGACTTTTAAGGAGATCGACAATCAAAAGAATAGGCAAAGGATAAAAGATGAGGCGCTAGCAACCCTTTTATTGAATTATCTTACATTTTATAAAGGTGCTGATTCACGGCCCAAGAATGATATTTTAACAAATACAACTTTGGTCGAAGCACAAGATCCTGGTAACTAACTAATGGCACAACAGTTTTCCAAATTTTTCTGCTACACATGTTTCACCATTAATATATAAGTTCTTTTTAACCAATGTATAAATCTGGAAGGGTTTGTGTTTGTTGGTAGCCCTTATTGACAATGAAGGTCATGATTACACCAGCAAAAATGTAATTTAGGAAGCTCATGCATCATATTCATAAAGAATAACATAGTGTGTGCCCAGCAGCATTGCTGAAGCATTTATTGAGATAATTTAGCTGAAAAACTGAAGGAAAAAGGGGGGGGGGGGGGAGGAAATCCATCCTGATGAAAACAGTAACTTACAGGATCTACTAAGTTATCTGCATCTTCAAATTCTGCCATATCTGGAATCTCTTCCTCTTCCTCACCTCCAAAGTATGACGAGATCGATTGAATTGTATTTTTCTTGCTTATTTCAAGGTTCTCCATGGAAGGTAGGTCATCCTCCTTGCTTTTGGTTTCTAAGGAGATAAACAGCATAAACGCAAAAGCAATAAAGTAACTAATCATAATTTTCAATTTCATATAACACATCAATAACAAACCTTTAGGCCTCCCATGAGTTGCCAGCCATCCATCGTTATCTTCATTATCGAGAAGAACTTCACCCCCGGCAGCTACATATTCTTCTTCAATTGAAGCAGCCCTGCGCATACAAGGAACTGCATACAAAATGAAGCATGTGATGAGTGATATCTCATGGTGAAAGGTATTAGAAGTGATTCCAATTGGATTCTTAAATATTCCAGTACCATATAGCAAGGTCTACGATTATCAAATATCAATAAGGAGAAGAGAGAAAGGAAAAGGGGAAAAAAATAAAATCAAAAAGAAGTTGTTTACTAATTTTCATTCAAGTAACATGCACTCTACTAATTTTATAATTGAGAATGTCTCAGGCTTTAGAGGCAAAAGTTAGTTTATGCACAGGAAGAAAGGTCTGGAGAAGAAAAAATCTATATGTGATGGAAATAGGATAACAAATTCATGATCTAATTCATTACAAAAATGAATTATACCGCAAAGCCCATGCTGCCTATAGTACTGCCTAATTAAGGGTCTACAGTCGTCTGCATAATGTCTACATAGCAATGCTCAGGGGAGAAGGGCAAACCACTTACCATTTCTAGTTATTAAGAATTGCTTGTCTTGCTGTAGATATGACTTCCTCTTGCTTGGCTCACCTGATTCCCTATTGACAGAGTATAAATGAATAACAATGAAATTAAACAAGAAGCATAATCACACCAAATGATTAGCTGAAATAAGAATGTAAACATTTCATACAGGGGTTTTTGCCGATAAAGAAGACACATATTACTTGAACTACACCACACTTCCTAATCAGAAGGCATTCATACAACTTATATGAATTAAGTTTCTTTTTGCAATCAAGTACCACTACATGAATAACAAATTGCCATCTTTTAATATCAAATGTACCAACGTATATAGTACAAGAAGACCTCTCAAAACGAATGGTATTTAAATTTCTATTCGTAAGTAAAAAATCTTTAGGCACTGACTTCCAAGACAAAACTAATAGCATTTCTTTCTAAGCTTATATATAGCCTCTTTAAGCACCAAGTTAGTGGCCCAAAAAGAAGCAGCACTGATCCGTGTAATTAACTAATTATAAATAAAATTCTGCATTATTCAAAATGTAAATAAGAGCCCGTAATTATGAAGCTGTATAATCATTATTACTATTACACGCCTTCATATGATTATTCTGGAAAAAAGAGTTACATAGTCATTAACAGTAGGCAGCTCAAATCAAGTCAATTTAAAATCTCTACACATTTACTTTTTTTTTTTTTTGGCAATCAATCTCTACATATTTACGAATTAACTAACTATTTAATTCCGATTTCAAAATATAGCGCCACGAGAGAGAGAGAGAGAGACGGGGCAAATTTACCAGGACCACGTGGGGCACTTGGAGACAAGGTTATCGCCGGCGACGATGAACTCATTGATGCTAAGCACGCCTTTTTCCTTGAAGGCGGAGACCGTGCGAGCGCTTGTGATTCTCTCCACCGTGCCCTTGAATGCTTCGTGGATTTTCTGCTTGAGCACCATCTCCGATAATCGAAATCGTAAATCACCGGAATTCGATTAAAGATGGGGGTATTGACGCAATAATAATTATAGGGTTAATTTCACAAAGCGTCCCCAACCTTTCAGTTTAGTCTCAATTTCGTCCCCAATCTTTGTTTTGTTACCTCACAGCTCTAATCTTTGATATATATGCACAAATCGTCTTTTTTTACACTCTTCCGATCTAAAATTTTAACAAAAAGATGATTATACTCCCTTAAACCTTTTAAATTTTTTTTTAAAAGTTTGAAAATAATAAAAAACTTAAAAACCACTCCACCCCATGTCGCCCTCCCCCTTCGGCCGGAAGTCTGGTTGCCGGTCGTCAGAGTTGCTGCTCCGGCAGCACAAATGCTGCCGAAAATTATGCTGTCGGAGCAGCACAAATGGAGAGGAGAATCCTCCCATTTCACTAGCAGTGAATCCCCCTATTTTGGCAGCACAAATGCTATCGGAGCAGCAACTCCAGCGGCCAGCAGTCGGACTTCTAGCCGAAGGGAGAGGAGGAGGGGGCGTGGGGTAGGTGGGGGTGGTTTTTAAGTTTTTTATTATTTTCAAACTTTTTAAAAAAAATTTAAAAGGTTTAAGGGGTATAATCGTCCTTTTATTAAAATTTTGGTGGAATACTTAAAAAGAGACGATTTGTGTATATTTATCAAATGTTGAGGGCTGTAGAGTGACAAAACAAAGGTTAGAGATAAAATCGAGATTAAATTAAAAGGTTGGGGGCGATTTGTGAAATTAACCCATAATTATACTTCAATCTTTTTTACTTTTCTTTTCTTTTTGTTTTTTCTTTTTCCCCCTTTGTGGTTGTGTAAAACGCTTCTTTCACAAATGAAAAATCGTTCAGTACTCGTTACTCCGTTAAAAGCCGTCTAGGCATGTTCTCGCAGAAAACGAACGGGTCGGACCCGCACTCACGCACATTCGTTTGTTTTACATTTTGATTTTTTGTTTTATATGAGGACAAAGAAGTTTAAAATTCTATTTTTGATAGTCATTGAAAAACATATTTTTGAGGATGAACGCAACATTAACTAATTAAATTTGTAAATTTTGACAACATACATAAGCATACATTTTCTTACCTACATATTGAAATTTGGTTGAAGTGATTAGAATTAAAATAGAATAAAAATTTTTGAAAAAATAGTCACGACTTGTAGCACTATTCTTTTGAAGTACTACTATCTATGGCAACACGTCTATAAGAATGTAAATTTCTAGCCATGTTAGTCGCCTTATGACATGTTGAGTCATTAAGTTGGTATCTACAAGTTGTGGTCAGTTTAACTCTAATGGTAGAGAATTCTGTGAAGAGGAATTATAGAATGTAAAAAATAATTTTCTTATGAAGATTTGTGGTTAAAAATAAAATCGGACTAATTTGTCACAAAATCTAAACTAGAGTGAACATCGGTAAGAAAAAATGTGAAAAAAATGAATTTTAGGCCCTAGAAGTGATCTAGACTTGAAATTTTAACTTTGTTGACTAGCATTGTAGTATATAAAGGTTATCTTAGACAAGAATGAACAAAATTTGATAACTGATTCCTTCCAAAATATTCAGATATTCTTGATTTGGATGAAATATGTAAGATAGCAGGGAAATGGTTTAGCAAGAAAAATATTTAAACATAGTTTATTATAGCATAAATGATAGTTAGCCAGACATATTACAATCATGTCTTCCCCAGAAAAGTTAACACGTACTTGTGGTAAATGCAAAAGATTGATGCCATCGAGTATCACAAAGGCAAAAGATTAATGCCATTGATCGAGTATACCAAAAGTTATACCAAAAGACTATCCAAGGTTAGCAGTTGCACCTCTCCCATATTCAGTTTCTTGAGCCACAATTAGCAGGTGAAAGCTGCATAAAAAATGCAAATGAGTTAACAATAATAATTAAGAAAATTCATGTTGAAGATTGATTCGTGAAATTTGGAAGGTGCCAAAATGATATATACTTACACGGCATGAGATTAAGATTGACGCCGTCCTCGTCGCTTGGACTATTAGACGGTAACTGAGACAGCACGTCTCTCGGCCAGAGGCTTGATTGGGGACGCGGGATGATGGTGGGGGGCAGTGGTATATGGTGATATCTGAGGGGGAGCTGAGGCGCTTGAAGATGATACTGAAGGTGGGGTTGGGAGTTCAACTTGGACTAGAACCTGATGAGGTAGCATGGAACTATAGTTATTGATGCTACTGCTGTTTGGCCAAAGGAAGGTTCCTTGGGGCTTGCAGCTTCTGAACCCACTCTTCAACCTCTGTATGTGTGCTGCTTTTTCTTCAGCTGTTCTTGCTTCCAGTATCTTTTCTGCAGCTTTTTCTGTAGGTGCCTTTTCCTTCACATTATAATAACAACTCTGCTTTCCAATTCTTTCCTGTTTAACAATGTGCAATATATACTCACATGCATTAATCATCAACCCAGATCATTTTAATTTCAAATAAGCTACTAATCTCCTTTAATTCCAATCATACCTCCATTTCTTTCACAAAGTCAGATACGATCGTCAGTTGTTCCTTGCACTTTCCCTGCCAGAACAAGAATGACAAGAACACTTAATACAGTTTTTAATTCAAAGACGGTTTAATTGCAGAAAATACCATTTACAAGAATAAATATACCAGTACTGAAATAACAGGTGCACTATCATGATCAAGCTTTGAAGTCATCAATGAATTAGTAAGTTGATCCAACTTTTGACTGATGCCACAATGACACGGTGAAACTGAAAGTGCTTGTCTTTCTTCTTCCTTATTTTTGGATAACAACTCATTCAGCTGTCTCTTCATGAAATCAACAAAACAAATCAGAACAGAAGATACGACTACTGGTAGAGGTTCAAAGACTTATATTTACCTTCATAGTTTTCCTACTTCCTCCTCCAGTTGTATCTTGGTACTTACCATCAACACCATATCTCTGTTCACCAAACAACAAAGCTAGTTAATTTCTCTTATCAAATACTAAAAGAAAATATCAAAAGACATACATATGGAAAATTTTGTCACCTTTTTAACGTTGAAAGGTCATCATTCAGAAGTTTTATTTCTCTTGCACAAATGGGGTCCTGAGTTGGAGAATTGCCAGGCTTCCAACCAGGTGGTGGCACCCAATAAGGGTCAGTTACTCCAGCTTCCTTCCTAAGGTTCACGACATCAGCACTCTCTAACCAATACTCCATTGCTCCGTCTGCGTTTTGCCTCCTTCTGAACCTCTCTTTTCCGCCCGGCGCAAGCTTTCCGGCCATGTGCTTTAGGAGGTGATCCAGTAGCCCAGTATCTCCTATCATTTTTCGTGCCTTAGCTCTCAGTTGAGGCCGCAGTAAGGGCTTGCCAGCCGTTGCTCCCTTTGCCTTCATCACTTCCAAAAGATTATTCTCCGCAAGCTTGTACCTTCAGTCAATGAATTAATATAACCACACGTCTATTAAATTTCAGATTACCAAAATCACGCAATCAATCACAAAAGATAAAATAAACTACAAATAAAAAATAAAATTCAAAAGAAAGAAACAAAAAGGTAAATAACTATCAAGAAAGATCTCACCTTTCAGAAGACCAACGATCTTTGGGATTTCTCAGAATAAGTGCCTCCTTAGATCTGTTTTTGCTCTTTTTCTTTGCCAGATTTTTCTTCTGCTTATAACTTCTCTTTGTTTCAAGTTTTCCTTTCTTTGCCTTTTTGACATTTCCAATTCTGGTTTCATACCCCTTTCTCTTCAAATTCTTGCCAGTTTCACTCATGTACACTTCTTCCGCATTATCATCTTCTTGCTTATCTCCATTATCTTCTTCATTTAGCTCCATTTCTTCTACATTCTCTTTTCCATCAGCATCATCAATCTCATTCCCATCATCTTCATTTACTTCCCCTTTTTGTTTTTCTATAGCTAATTCTGTCTGATCATCAACCACTCCATTCACAACGCTAGATGAAGAGTTCTGAGCAGGATTACTACTATTTCCACCATTCTCCTTGTGCCTACCTAGATATCTCACTTGTCTCCGAGTACCCCACCTGACCATAAATTTGCATTGTAGGTCAGATAAACTAGTACCATTGTTCTGTATAACAGTAGAAGGATCCTTTAGACAGTCAACATTGGAAGAATTTAACACCCAGAAGCTTTCTAAACGCTTCTGCTCAGAATATTCCTCAGCCAAGATCCGCCGTTGAAGCACTCTTGCAGCCAGTGCCGTTCCCATTACGTACTTCTCGTCTAAAGCTGGGTGAGTTTCTCTCGTGCTGTAACTGAAAAATGCTCTTAAAGACTCCTTTCCTGGAAACCTTACAGCAGTGTTCAAATTTGTTTTCTCACAAACCTAAAAATAATATTCAACAAAAACCCATGTGTGAAAAAAAAATACACTTCATATAGTAATAACAGAACCCAGAAATAGGGGCAATAAATCTTAGGGTTTTGTTTTTAAGAAAAAGATACCATGACAATACGGATGCAGTTGAGTTGACGTGGTGTTCTCGGAGGTAAATTAATGTGAGCGATCTCATAAAGATAACCAACTTCAATGTGATTTTGAAATTCAGCTTCACCTCCAGCTGCTTGAGCTGGATTAGAAACCAATAAGCTGTATGGTTTTCAGTAATACAATAGATGAAATGGATCAGCTCCTTATAGCATATACCTTCCTCGGCGAGGAGAACACAGTGGGGCGACAAGGGAGCAGCAAGATGTACACTGTTTTGTCGGCCAAGAAATAGACCGTGCGTGGCGTCGATGCCGCCGTGCTCCGTGAGTGGCGCAGCCTCTTCTTGTTGTTGGCAGTTCATTTCCTGCACATGCAGTAGCACTCTGTCTGTTATATTTAAAGTCTTAACACGCAGCGTACAATTTCCGTGTGTGCTCTGTGGGTGCACAATTGTCAATAGCCACGGAATATTCACCCACGTTGGGTGAAAATAGAGAATTTGGGGTTCAAAATTTTTGAAATGTATCCATTATTCAGGCGATTCTGCAGCATCATAGTTAATTGAAGATATGGGTTTTGTTTCTAGCGACTACAGCACAGACACAAAGACACAGTACTCTCTCTCTCTCTCGCAAGTATCACACACACAGGAGGAAGCTAAAAAATAACAGAAAAAGGGATTTCTGATAGAAAACAGACCATGCAACGGATATTGACAGGTTTATGAGTGAGAAAGAGAGGGAAAAAAGGGAAAAGAAAAGAAAAGAAGAAAGGAAAAGGAAAAACTTACAGTAATAGGATGAGTGGCATGGTGGGATTTCCTGGATCGTTTTCTGTAATAAGTTTCCATAAGTATTCAATCTGCAGGCAGAAAAAAATAAAGCTTTTAAGTAATCAAAAATCTTGTGAAAATATGAGTTTGAGTTTCATGAAGGAGAAAATGGAGATAAATAAGGGTCCCGTGAGCAATCAAGAAAAATTGTCAGAAAATGAAGATTTCCCAGTATGGTAAAGCAGGACAAATAAAGCCGCTAAGCAGCAGAAGTGTTTTATATGAACATTATAGGTATAAAACCAACATATGAATCATATAACAATTAACAGTGCCAGTAGAGATCCGGTAAAATTATATGGCAATGTAAATTAGCAGATATTTTGACAATGGTGGGAATCAAATCAAAAGCCGACAATGCCAAAAAATGGACAAAGAACTTCAAGAAACCTACTCTTAACTGCGACTGATAATTCAAACTGAAGGCAAAGTGAATATTTCAGCTAGAAAAGCCATAATATACCTTGATAAAACCCTAGCAAAATAAAAGTAAAATCCACAAAATCTCTGTTCAGAGGACTTCCGGAAAACAATTTTGATCTTTTTCAGAAAAATCACATAAACAGAAAAAATTTCCATTCAAGATATTATCAAGCATATAAATATTCAGGTGGCCAGTAGAGACGACACCCAAGAACACATTCATGAAACCAGCGTCTAAATGAATACGAAATGGTAAATGTGAGAAAAAAGAGAATGATTATACCTTTGGCACTGATCAAAGTGGTGAAATAATTAACTATAGCTCAAACGGGATGGAAATCCACTTTTTCTACTTGAATATGTGATTGATAATAAACGAATTAATGTGAAACAGTAGAAAATAAAACAATATAATATCAGAAATGCAAGAGATGATTTTTTCAAGTAAAATCTTATCGATAATGTAGCGTTTTAATTTGTGCTTTAAACAGCAAGAATAATCAGACCATTGTTTGCAGAAGGGAATGAAAATTCTAGAGTGACACCACTCTGTCTCTCTACTGTATATTTGTACGTGTGTGTCCTGCGTGCATATAGAGAGGGTGAGCATAGAAAATGTTGAATTTTAGAGTTAATAATTATTTTAGTTATTATATTATATATGTGACTTGATATCGAGTGCAACTTTATACCTATGTCACCGGTTCATAATATAAACTATCAAATTATGTCTCCGTTTGAAATGGTGTGTTCGATCTAATGGGTGCAAATTAAACAGCTAATAAAATGAAATAAAAAATATAGACCATTTATAATAGGGAAAAAATAAAAAATTCAGTCCATTTTAATTTTATTTAATTCATCCCACCGAGTTTTGTTAAATAATTTCAAAAATAGTTTTCTCTTTCCGATATTTTGATATTTCTTATCTTATTCTAGAATAGCTACATACAAAGTTGGTTTACTTAACAAAAGTAATGTTGTGATCATCTACTGATTTCAGTAGATACAAACATTTGATCATATTATCAATAGCGTAGATTAGTGTTTTTTTTAACTATTAATTTGTGCCACATTGGTGATTCTAACTAAGAGTGTTAAATTTAATAATCAATTCAATAGTCAAATGGTGGACCAATCTCAATTTAACTAAAATAAAAAAGAATAAATAATACTAAATAAAGTGTTAAGTTTATTGTTAACTTTAACAATATAACTAACAACTTATTAAATTAAATACTTTTAACAATTATTTTTGCCACAAATATAAGTTGTTTTTTGAGTTGTTAACTAACAACTTCACTAACAACCTACTTTAGCACTATCAATGTGGATGGTCTAAGAACTTACCAATAAGTAAAAGCATGTAGGGTGATTTCATGTGTTTTCTTCATTAGTGTTTGTTTACTTTCTAAACAATTTTCATTCGAGTTGTGCTATTTCAACAAAAATACATACAAAAATTATAATAAAACTGACACGTGGCACAATCTTATTTTGCAACACATCATATCACTTTTACATCAACACCAATCACTTATGACATATGTCAATTTTGTTACATTTTTTTTTATCTTTTTTTGTTCATTTAGAAGTTTCCTTTTCATTATCATTCAAATTATTGCATCAATAAATTAAGAAAATCCCTACTAATGATATAACATAACCTGATCTCCATTAATTAATCTCATTATTAGACGCACGTAACTTGCAGCCTTGCAACGTAAGTACCAATTAATTAAGACTGATTTTCTTTTTATTATATAAACTTTGTAACTTAAAATAACACGTTAACATCATCTTATTATCCGGTAAAAAGAATAAAAATAATCTTATTATTTTAAATATATCTAATGGCTTAATTTTTTGATACGAATGAAGGGATAAAAGAGAGGGACATGTGTAATTTGAACCTAGAGATTCCTAATAAGTGGTTGCACTTTTAATCATTATGTCGACCCCTTGATCCTGCCATAATCGCTTAATTATTATTGAATTGAATAAAGAGAAATAAATATATATACACGACATTCAAGAAGGAGAATCAGTATCCCTTAATCAAATAAATAAATAAAATCCCAATTTTAATAACCAGTTTTTCCATTTGAACACGCCTGCGACACATACGTTTTTTGCCTCCTGAATCGACGGTTTTTGCTGATATACTACGCTTAAGCATATTATTATTATTATTATTATTATTATTATTATTATTATTATTATTATTATTATTATTATTATTATTATTATTATTATTATTATTATTATTATGCAACGGTTTTTTGCGCCATCAGACTGCTGGTGGTCATTGGTAAGTGGTAACGATCAACCATTTCGAATGTTGGAGTCTTCTCTTTCGTTTTCAGAACATACGAGGAGATACAGTAAGATAGGAGTTGGTACAATCGATCCATGACAATATGTTGTGCATGTGACCTTTTTGATTGAATGCCTATTTGAGATTCTTGAGAAGAATGCTGGCTACTCCCAAATTCATCATGGACTTTCTAAACAGTTTTGATTTTTTTTTTCAGGGGTGTTCTTTAAGATTACTTCTTGAAGATTTGGGGTTTCCAAAGAGCTTCAGCCGTGATTCTCGTTGCGTTGCTGCAAATGTGCTGGAACAGGTCCAAATTCTTTTCCTTTGCGGTAAATAATTGAAATGAGTATTATGGGCACTGAAGATATAGAAAGTAAGCTTATAATACTCTTTATAAGGTTGGTTAAATCCCGTCCCATGTCAACTTCTCCTTGTTTGTTGCAGAATAAGGAATCTCATAAAAGGAAACCAAACAAATAGATCCTGTTCACATATAATTGCAAAGTGAAAAAAAATGTTTTTTTATTTTTAATTTTTGTGTGTACATAAACTATCAATGTTGTCAGACGGTGAAGCCCACAGGCACAGATATTATTTGTTGCTATGTAGTTGAACTGGCCAATTGCCAGTTTTCTTCTTCCTTCAGCTACAAACTTCAAAATTTCTCCCCCTCTATACCAGGAGGCCGCACCCTCCTATATGTATTGTCAGTTTGTGTAGGTAAGTTTAGGAAGCAATGGCAATTGGATTTGCAATTACTGGTTCACAGGGGAAATACAATGGCAAGATTACATTATTTGTGGTGTTGTCTTTGTATCATGGCTTCCATGGGAGGGGTTCTGTTTGGCTATGATAATGGAATTACAGGTTTCCATTTACTTCAATTTTGTTTTCCTTTTGAGAATGTGTAATGAAGTCATAACTACATATGTGCTTGGAACTTTAAAGACGATTAGGTGGAATATGATTGGCCCGCTCCCAACCACAGCCCCTACACGTCAAAATTAACATGAGAATTTTTCCTGGCATTAAAATTTATAGGTTTTCTACTTTTCTTTAGAGCATGCAGATGTAACTTTGAAAATGGACTTCATGTTGTTCTCTATTTATTTTGCAATTTATGTATAATCTATTCAAGTGCTTGTTCCACGTATATCCAAAGGGTTCAACTGTTGACAAGTAATAATTTATTTTTATTTTTTCATATTTTTTAGCCATAGTGAACTTCTTTTCCTGAACTTTTAGTAATTTCCTCTTTCTTTGCCGGTAATATTTTGTTGTTAATCTTCTCCGGATCGTACTTCACGTCCACTCATTCATCCCAACCATATAGTAGAATCTATCTCTCAGCAATTCCTTTATCCGCTGGTTATCCATCCCAACCAGCTTGCCCATGAAATCTGTAGGAAACTGCATCCTCGTTGATTAATAGTGCATTCCAGTGCTCATGCATATACATTTTCCGGTATTGTAATTGTCGTTTCGTTTCAATCCCAAGTCAACTGTTGCTTGTTTGTTATAGCATAAAAATCATAAAACAGGGCAGGAAAAAACAGAGAGATCTTGTGCACAATTATTGCAAGGTCAAGCTTGATCCTTGTCAATTGTATAAAGATATCATTCTTGTCATATAGTGAAGTCCACTTGTCATAAGATTCCACCCACACATCACAATTAATCCTATATTTCTCACAGTGGACCAGGAGATGTTGGTTTCTGGCAACCAAGTTGGACTCTGACAAATTGCCAATTGCCACTTTTCTCCTTCCTCTCACTAACACTTCAAACACCCTCAACTGTGCACCACCCAATCTCACTTCCGAGAATCTGTACCTTGCTATATTTGTGTGTATAGGAAAGTCTGCAAGAAGTGATGGCAGTAGGATTTGCGATTACTGGTTCTGGAGGACTCTATAATGCCAAGATCACATTATTTGTGGTGTTATCTTGCATGATGGCATCCATGGGAGGAGTTATCTTTGGTTATGATATTGGAATTTCAGGTTATTTTTACCAATTTTCATTTCCTCGGTGAGCAGAATGAGCCAATGAAGGAATAATTACATCTAAGCTTGAAATTTTAAAAATGCTTCTGCTCACTTATTCATCATACTCAAGTATTTTTTTTGAAATATTATCATCCCTCACCTTCTGAGCTTCTTATAAGTTCCTTTTCCCAACAGCTCCAAGTCACTGCTTTACAAACTTTCTTCTATACATAAACAAGACACCAGAATTTACATGATATTGATTACAAGCACTAAGTTCCTCACAGGATGAAGATCAATTTGTTCTTACTAGTTTCGTGTATTCAGTTTTTCCCCCTTCTGTTGAGGAGGGGGGAGCAGTTGGGTTTAATCAATGCAAGTACTTTTTCACGTCTGCCCAAAAGGTTTAGTTAGTGTTTTATAGAAATAGAGAGAACCTAAATCATTCTGTATGAATATTAGGTGGAGTAACTTCTATGGAACCATTCCTGAAGAAGTTTTTCCCAGAAGTCTACATCAGGATGAGAGAAGACAAAAAGATTAGCAACTTCTGCAAATTTGATAGCCAGCTACTCACATTGTTCACATCCTCACTCTATATAGCTGGCCTAGTTGCTTCCTTCTTTGCATCAATGGTCACTGCAGCCTTTGGGCGCAAACCCTCAATCCTTGTTGGAGGAGCCGCATTTCTTGCTGGTGCAGCACTAGGTGGTTCAGCTGTTAATGTATACATGCTGATTTTGGGCAGAGTCCTGCTTGGTGTTGGTGTTGGTTTTGCAAATCAGGTAAGGTATAGCCTTTCTGAGTTCACATACATATTCATTACATGTTTAGGCTTAGATTGAAAAGTGAAGCAAGAAATGGAGATGACAACATATATCTTTCTCCTTTTGCTGGAGAGCAGTTAAACATGATCTCGTATAACATGTTAAAAAAGAGATAGGAACAAAAAAAAACTCTTCTGTATCCGAACATAATTGATTCAAATCATCCTGTAGATCTGAACAATGAATTGAATTGAGTGAAATTAACGATATTTATGTTGTCAAACCTAATATTACTAAGAAGGCTTTTTATATTATCTTTAAGAATGCCCTTCAGTTTCAAATTAACATTGTTCCCTTCACGTCCGTCCGGCAAATGCATCATATTATAAATATCTGTTTACAGGCTGTTCCATTATATCTGTCAGAAATGGCACCTCCCAAATACAGAGGAGCAATCAACAACAGCTTTCAGTTTACTGTAGGTATGGGGGCCTTAGCAGCAAACTTGATTAACTATGGAACTGAAAAAATTAAAGGTGGTTGGGGTTGGCGAGTATCGTTGTCTCTGGCTGCAGTTCCAGCATCACTTTTAACTTTAGGTGCACTTTTTCTCCCAGAAACACCAAACAGTCTAATTCAACATAGCAGCAATCAAGAAAATGCTAAAAAGATGCTGCAAAGAGTCCGAGGCACAGATGATGTCCAAGCAGAACTGGATGATCTTATCAAAGCTAATGATGTTTCAAAAACCGTAAAAAATCCTTACAAGAATATTATACAGAGGAAATATAGGCCACAGTTTGTCATGTCTATAGCAATACCATTCTTTCAACAGGTAACTGGAATCAATGTAATTGCATTCTACGCTCCAATACTATTCCGGACAATTGGTTTGGGCATAAGTGCAGCTCTCTTGTCTGCGGTTGTAACTGGGGTTGTAGGTATCGTTACAACATTTGTATCAATGCTCATAGTCGACAAAGTTGGGCGAAGATTTCTGTTAATAGTGGGAGGAATTCATATGTTTCTCTCTCAAATGACTGTTGGAGTACTAATGGCAGCCTATTTAGGTGATCATGGTGGAATAGAGAAACGATATGCTCTTTTGATTTTGATCTTTATCTGCATCTATGTTGCTGGATTTGGAGTCTCATGGGGTCCATTAGGGTGGTTAATTCCCAGTGAAATTTTTCCCCTGGAAATACGGTCAGCCGGACAAAGCATTTCAGTAGCGGTAAACTTTCTCTTCACTTTTGTAGTTGGCCAGACGTTTTTGTCAATGCTTTGCCATCTCAAGGCGGGTATTTTCTTCTTCTTTGGAGGATGGGTAGCAGCAATGACCGTATTCATTTTCTTATTACTACCAGAAACCAAGAATTTGCCAATCGAACAAATGGACAAGATCTGGAAAGAACACTGGTTTTGGAAGAGATCGTAGGAAACATGACCGGGAAAATTGATGGAGCATAACATTGGGTCAAGAAGAAATTATTTTCATCAATGCAACAATCAAATATACTGGGTAATTCGTAGCTTTGATGAACATTTATCTATTTATCCAAGTGTACATCTAAATTATCTATCTATCCAAGTATGAGAACCAATGTATTTGATATTTTGTAGCTTTGATAATTCATTACATGAAAGTGATATCATATTCAGAATGAGAAAAATCATGCTCCCTCAATCTTATTATTCCCATAATCTCCAACAAATCTTTTCCAGAAGGTATGCTCCCTCCAGATTTTCTCCATTTTCTCGATTGGAATGTTTTTGGTTTCCGGCAGGAAAAAGTAAACGGATGCAGTCATCAATGCATCCCATCCCCCGAAGAAGAAAAAAATTCCCGACTTCACATGGCAAAGCATTGCAAGAAAACCCTGAGCAATGAGGAATGTAAACAGAAGATTAATAGCCACAGATATACTTTGTGCTGCTGATCTTTTCTCCCGTGGAAAAATTTCCCTTGTCACGACCCATCCTAAGGCCCCCATGACGAACCGAATCCGGCAACATATATGCAGATAAAGTTCAAAATTAAGATGCCGTATCCTTCGCTTAAACTTCCATGATCACCCAACTTTATTGTCATTATTCCTCCAATCAACATCCGTGAAACCAACATCTGAATCCCACCTAAGTGAAATAAAGCTCGTCTTCCTAGTTTATCTACTATAACAGATGACACAACTGTGGAACCCAAGCCCACCAGTCCTAGCACTGTTGCTGACATCAAGGATGCACTTTGACCTGAACCAATTGTTCGAAAGAGTATTGGAGCATAGAATGCAATCACATTAATTCCAGTTATCTATTGGAATAATGGAATTGCTAGACATAACAAGCTGAGGCCTATACTTTCTTTGCAAGAGATTCCTAAATGGGTGTTTTACAGATTTTGAGGCATCGCTTGCTTTTATGAGGTCTTCTAGTTCAGCTTGGACATCATCAACCCCGCGGATTCTTTGCAGCATTCTCTTGGCCTTGTCATGATTATTCCCATGCTGAATTATGCTATTCGGTGTCTCGGGGAGGAAAAAGGCCCCAATAATCAGCATTGCAGCTGGTGCTGCAGCCATTGCTAATGAGATTCGCCAACCCCATCCTCCTTTGATCTTGATAGTGCCATAGTTTATGAAAGTTGCCATTATAAAACCGACATTGACACAGATTTGAAAACCAATGTTAAAAGCTCCCCGTATCTGGAGAGTGCCATTTCTGAGAGGTATAATGGAACTGACTGCAGATAAATAAGGAGGCGTTTTTATGTATAAAATTCCAAAGATTAGCATAAAACCATAAGTGATAGAAGTAACTACATAAAACTATCTTACCAGGTTGGTAAAACCGAGGCCAACACAAAGTAATAACATGTATACATTATAAGATGGCCCACCAATGGCAGATCCAACAAGAAATGCTGTTCCACCAATTGAAAGCCTCTGGCCGAAGGCCCTGGTGACCGGCGAAGCAAAGAAAGAGGCAATGAGACCAGCTATATAGAGAGAGGAGGTGAAAGATGTCAGAAGTTGGCTATCAAATTTGCAGTAGTTGCTAATCTGTGTCTTCTTTCATTTTGTGGTAAACTTATGGGAAGAATTTCTTCAGAAATGGTTCCATTGAGGTCACCCCACCTTCACATAAACACATACAACTTAATCAGAACTTGAATATCTCATTTTTTGCTAAAATTCTTTTGCAAATCGATGGTTGACAAGAAAATAACCTGAAATTCCAACATCATAGCCAAAGATTATTTCTCCAGTATCAGCAATACAGCAAGAAAACACCACAAACAGTGTTATTTTGCCAGCATATTGCCCTCCTCCACTTTGAATAGCCAGTCCAGCTGCCATGATCTTAACCTCGCTCTGAAATGGACACAAAGCGAAACATTAATAAGAAAGCGCCCTGAAATCAATTCTTAGTGCTGGTATCAAGAATTTAACCAAAAAAAAAAAAAAAATGGACCAGAACCTGGAAAGCGAGTTGATGACAAGATTTGTTTATTGACAAGAGCCCCCAAGCAACCCCAACTTCACTCCTTAACAAACATAATTAATACGGTCTAAGAGTATTTCATTTTCTTGAATTTGGGAATAATTTATAGCTCATGTCTCATTACTTTACATGTATTGATGCTGACATACATTGCAGAAGTTGGACTTTCAGAGAATGATCATGCAATGAATGAAGAATTTGATATAGAAAGCCCTACAAAAGATGTGTTTCAAACTAGTTGATTATAGATAATTGATTATTTCAGTCGCAATCACTAAGAATCCAACAAAACATATGCCACCTGTTCATCAAAATTTTTATGTTGATTTTCTAGTTGGCCATTTATTTCAAAACACAACGTGTTTCACGTTGCCAAGCCTCATTGTTATTCTTCTCGTAACTATTGATAACTTCCAACGAACCCTTAATGTTGATCAGTGACATTTTTGTTGGTTTGCTTGTTGGTTTGCAGGCCCATGTTTGTTTTCCCTACACGACGCTCTTCGATCTCCTTTTTGGACTGGTAATTTGAATGGCAAAGAGAGTGAAACAAAACCCATGCTCATGCCATAGAGCTTACCCATAGATTCTGTTAAGTGAAGCACTGCCGAAAAAGATAAAAGAAGCCATCTAGAACTGTTTCAGATAGATGGAAGGGGTGGTGGGGGGCAATGATCATGCAGTACCAAGAAGAAAAAGAAATAATAATAATGGGGATGATGATGAAAGTATGTGCTACTGACCAAGAAACCATTTGGGCCTGTTTATAGTTATGTGAGTCTTGGTCTAGTTAAGTAGTATCCGTCACCAATTCACCGCCACTGTCAATTCACCAAGTCATGTCAATTCACCAAGTCACGGCCATCTAAATGTGTTAAGATGGTAAAAGCACTAGTAATAAAACACCCAAAAAAAAAAAAAGCATTATGTAACGAACGCCCAAAACTCGTTAGAAAATAGAGGGGGGGGGGGGGGGGGGGGGGGGGGGGGGGGGGGGGGGGGGGGGGGGGGGGGGGGGGGGGGGGGGGGGGGGGGGGGGGGGGGGGGGGGGGGGGGGGGGGGGGGGGGGGGGGGGGGGGGGGGGGGGGGGGGGGGGGGGGGGGGGGGGGGGGGGGGG
>CAVNYN010282063.1:0-14248 GCA_963692815.1 Nyctanthes arbor-tristis
GGCTCAACCCGAACCCGACCCGACATAAAATCGGGTTTCAGATATTAGAATCGAGCCGACCCGACTCGGTTCTGAAACCCGAGTCAACCCTAGTCAACTCGAGTTGAGTCGATTGACTCGGGTTGTTGGTTTTTGGGCCGGCCCCGTAGCGGCCCAGTAGCCAACAGGCCCTAAATGAAGGGGAAAAATCGAACAAATTTTCATTCAGTCGACAGAGCCTCGTCCACTTCTCCAGCCTCCAAATCTAATTAAAATCAAACTTCCACATCCTAATCTCCAATTCTCCATCGACATCATCAAACAGAAATCAAGAATCAAACAGTAATTACACTACATTTCCATCTTCTACATTCAAAACTTCAACTTTCAAAAAAAAAAAAAAAAAAGAAAGAGTTTCAGCCAACGCCAAGATGTACATTCAAATTTCAAGCAACAAAAATCAAGAAAAAAATAAATTCAGACATCTCTCGGCGTTAGGGAGTAGCTCGGGGGCGGGGCAGTAACGGCGGTGGGGCAGTAACAGCAGCGGTGGCCGGCAGATCGGAGGGAGGTGGTGAGTGGCGAAAGACAGGCAAATCGGCAACGCGCAGGGACGGCAGGCGGCAGCAACCAGTCTAGGAATTTAGATCTAAGGTTCGTCCAACCAGTCTACCAATTTGCACAGTGGTAAGGGGCGACGGTGGCTGCTAAACGGACCAGCGGTAGGTGGCGGCTAAACGGACCAGCAGTGGGTTCTTGAGAGACTGACAGAGAGATGAGTGTGAGTGAGAGAGCCTTTTGTTTGTGTGAAATTTGACAAAAAGGAAAAATAAACAAATGATGAGAAATGAATTCAGAAACGAATTGTTAAAAAAAAAAAAAAAAAGGAATTCAGAAACCAATTTATAAAAAAAAAATGCGTCACTTAGTTAACCCGACTCTGTTTTACCGAGTCCGGTTAAGCGGGTTGACTCGGGTTATTATGAGTCAACCCGCCACCCGACTCGACCCGAGTCGGGTGACTAGTTTCTCACTCGTAGCCGACCCGAGTAGCGACTTAACCCGACCCGAATCGGGTCGGTAGGGTCGATTTCCCCGGATTCCCGAATCAAATGCCCAGCCCTACACACACCGCACACAGACACCACACAACACGTGACCATCTAACAAAACATGATTAACAAAAGCCTTGGAATTAAAAAAAAAAAAAGCCTACACCCATCTTGAAACGAACAGGTCGTCAATATGTGCATAAATCTTGATTCTATCATTTAATTTTCTCGGTGGCATTCTTATCATCATTAAAGAGTGAGTGTATAAATTAATACTATAAATTAATTAATTAATACAAAAATTTGAAAAAAGAAAATATTAACAAACTGGAAGCGTGACTTAACGCGTCACTAAAGATAATTAGGGATGATAACACGCAATAATTCATCATATATTAGAATGATGATTCTTGAAGACATCTTGCATTTTGCGTGCATATAATTAAAGTGCGGCATGAATATCCATAACAATTATTTATTTATTCGATTTCAAATATCTGATTACTAATAATTCCTAACACCTCATTAGTGATATGCTCGTACATTATTATTGTTTTATATCATCCAACTCTTCCTCGTTGCATCATCATAATGTTATGAGCTATGCTATTTGAACAAAAACACATACAAAAATTTTAATAAAACTGACACGTGACATAATCTTATTTTTCAATACATCACATCACTTTTACATCAACAATAATCACTTATGACACATGTCACTTTTGTCACCTTTTTTGTATCTTCTTTTGTCCACTTAGAATTTTCCTAATGTTATTTACTTAAATTGGAAATAATCCACCGCTTGAATAACTCGTGGAAACTAATTTCAAAGAAGTTTGTGTAAATTCGTGGTTATCTACACTCGAATAAGGATGTACCCTGTTTAGCTACTCTTACTGGTGTAAAGTGTAACGCGATCTAGATATGTCTAGTTCGGGTATGAATGCGTAAAATAAAAACAACAGAATTATTGACGCAGAAATCCAACTGAAAAAACTGCGGACACTCTTGCCACGGGACAAACAAATCTACTAATCATAAGGTGAGTTTAATACAGAGAAAGATAACTAAACATTCAAAAGGAAAAACTTATAAAAGACTCCATCTTCACGCCTTTTGATATATAGCCAATTCCCGTTGATTCTTCTTTCTCCCTTGCGCCTCCCGGAACGTTCATCAAGCTCTTATAGATCTTCCGAACTCATCTTGGGACACTTGACCTCTTAAACTACTTGAACCTTCAATGGATAAGTCTCTCGTACCTTATGTGGTCGCCTATCACATATTATGGAGGATTGCCAAATACAAACACAATTTGTAACCGTGAAGGTCAATTGTAAGTATGAAACTCATGAGTTATGGCAGTGTTTGTTTTCTCTCCTTGCCGTAGAGTTTCAAAGAAATATTCTTGTGAAAAGCTTGCTCATATGAGAGATCGGAAGAGCACAGTTGTATCTCGACCTACAAAGCGAACATGCATATATAGGCAAGAGTTCGAATCCTTATACAAGAGAAGAATTATACTTACCATATGCATGTTGTAGAAAAATAATTAAGGAAAATTAGAATTCTATATTACCATAAACACATGCTTTCCTAATTCTATTTAACCTTTACATGCACCTAGTTATACATGGCAATCTAGGATGACTTAAACTACGCAACATTAAAACTTGCATGTTAATAGAATTCTTGTGCCCTCAGAAAAAGTACACACACCCCAACTTTTCTTTCGGCCTAAGACAAATAAGATTTGCATGCCAAAAATATTAAACATGAAAAATGTCATGCAATTAAGTAACAATATTTGACATTGAAACAAAAATTAGGAATGTCAATGTATAAGAATTTTCATACTAACAATCCCTCCCTTTGATTTTTCTAATTTTTCAAAACGCAGAGTAGCACAAAGTGTCAAAAAGGATTCCTAAGGGTTAACAATACAAACAGTAAACTCTCCCCCTTAATAATAAAACTCCCCTTGAGAGTATATCAAAGCACAACACACAAACATGTAAAGAAGAGTTAAAGTGCAAAAGTGAGTGCTACAGATCAAAATATGTCGTGATTAGATCAGCATTTTCAACACAAGACATATCCTGATCAGCAAAAGTGAGTGCTACAGATCAAGAGATGTCCTGACTAGATCAGCATTCTCAACACGAGACATATTCTGATCAGCTACTATTTCTTCTCTCCTTTTTTGACAAATGAGAAAAGCCAAATAAATCCTGCAAAAATGTTAATAGAACCAGAGCCTTATAATTTGAAAAACTACATTAGAGCTCAAAAAGGTAACTTCCTGCCACAAATCTGAGTAGCTACCATAGGGAGTTTAACATAAAAACCGAAATATAAACAGAAATTAAAACATAAAGCATCAAAACTTAAAAACAGAATAATAAAATGGAGTGTTTCAAGAAAATAGTAGAATATTTCTTGAGAATGTCTCTTGTCATTCCTTCTTCATACTTGGAAACTGCACCAATCTTGATTTTTCTTATGTTTCTTGGCTTTCATCTTGTCCTTCTTCTTAGCAGAGCCTTCACCATCAGCTGACCTTTTCTCCTTTTTCTTTTGAGGGGTTGCTGTACCAGATGTATCCATCTTGAGTCTGGTTTCCAGATCATCCTCCTCTTGTGTATGCTTCTTCTTAGCAACCTCTCCATCCACAACAGTTAGATAGCTCCTCAGAGACCCATTGATGTCATCATCTTTATATTTGAACGTTTGACCATTCAAAAGCAAGCAATGCACCATTAATGATCAATTTGGGCTCGTCCAATTAACTTGATCAATTTGGAAGACCAACCCTGTTAAGTGATGAGGAATTGGGCTATAAGGTTTTCGGCCCACACTTCATTGGGATTGGGTCATAAGGAAGTTCATGCTTTTGTCAATTAAGATGATTGGAGGAAAAGAAAATTAGGCGGAGGTACTTGATTTTTCTTGATTTTTACGGTGTTTTATATTTCGATGCAAAATTGCACTCAGTCTCTACAATTTTAGAGATGCACAATAATAAGAAAAGTGATATTGCTGATAATTTCAACAACTATGAAGAGGTAATTCTCGAATGAAACTTTAATATGAAAGTCCATTTCACATTTCAACCTACAATGATGTTTGAAATTTTGAAACTTTAATATGAAAGTCCATTTCACATTTCACCCTACAATGATGTTTGAAATTTTGAAAATACTCCATAACTCCACAATGGCCCTCTCTCATTCTATCCGTCTCCAACATAATCATGTGCAAATAAAATTTATTTAGTGATTTTTTTTGATTAATTTCTTCTTTTTAAATTCATTTTTCTCAGGTCATCGTCTCTTAAACAAATAAATTCAATTTTGAAAGAACTATTGCGTATCTCTTGAGAGAGTGCCTAGTAACTAAACAGACACGTATGAAATTAATGTCACTTGGGTAGATGACAAATATTTGTTATAATATTTCTTCAAAAAATCTAATCTTTATGTATATATGTTTTTGAAGACCAGATCTTTGTCCCTCTTGCTGGCCCCAAATTTCATCTCAAATAAATGTTACCCATTCAATTATCAAACACAACTGTACCCCATCCCTCACCATATAATTTTTATGAAACCTATGTGGAAAACGATCAACTAAAAAGTCGCATCCTCACAAGTTTGCTACTAGCATGATTTAAAGACCATAATGTACTAAATATGTAGGAACTGTAAGATTGATGGAATCCATAATTTTGAGAGTAAGAGACAGAGAAACTTGGTAAGATTGTCTAGGTAATTACAAAGCCTAGCAAGAAACTATGACTGGGCATTGGGTCGAGCGGGTCAGGTTTGACACCAGCCTGAAACCGACCCGACTAGACTTCGGGTTACAAGTTTTCAAACTGAGCCCAACCCAGCTAGGTTAAAAACCAGACTCAAACCGACTTGGGTTAGCGGTTTGAGCCTCTTCTTTTTTGTTTAATTTATTTTTTTTTGCCCGTCCAATTTAACCCAACTCAAAACTTCAAAAGAAAAAGAATCCAACCGAAAACCTTTACCCTAATATAATACATCAGTCTCATTTCATCAAGCCCACAAAATCTGAAACCCTATTTGTTCTCTCTGCCGCCGCTCCCCTTGCTCATTCTGACACCGTCGTTGTTCCTCCGACGCCGCTTCGCCTCTCCTGCTGCTGCTTGGCCGCACCTAATGCTGCCATGTTCTGTCGCCAATACTGCTGCCAGTTTACCGAGAATGTTGCTGCTGCTTGGCAGCGCCTGTTGCTGCCATGTTCTGTCGCTAATACTGCTACTAGTTCACCGAGAATGCTACTGCCAGTCGGCCGCACCTGCTGCTGCCGTCCTCTGGAGGAAATTTGGCAATCTCATTGACTGATTCTCTGCTTGATTCTCTTTCAACCTACATGTTTCCATAAATTGTAGATCAAATGTAGGGAACTAGAGACTGTGGGCAGACTGATTCTGATGTGCATTGTTTGTATTAATGTGTTAAGTTGCTAAAGTGCTATTGTATTTAACGTACGTTTTTAAGAAAAAAATTCGGTTCAATCGGTTCAAACCAGTTTAATTGAGGCAGTTACATTTGGTTTGGTTTCAACAGTGTTTGACCGGTTTGGCTGGCCAAACCCGCGAACCAAACTGGACTGGCTTGGTTTGACATGCTGCAACCCATAACCCAACCTATCTATGTCAAAAACCAAACTGAATCGGCTCAAAAAAGGTTCGGTTTGGTTCGATTTACTGGTTTGTCGGTTTTTATCCCCACTCCTACATGAAACAGTGTCCCAGTATACTAGCCATAATAAGACTATATTTGAATTAATAACCAGTTATTTCCGGTAAAGGTACTATTATTTGTAGGATCATTCGGGCCAAAGGTTCAAACTATTACTTATTGGGAAACATTTAAAATGAATAATTAACTCATAACAATTTGGTTATCATTATAATGATTTCGATATCTTCGAGATTGAGCGAAGACTACGTAAATAAAAAGTAACATTCCAAGCCCTACATGTATGTTAAAAAATGTCTGTTATTATATGGTGAGTCGTTCACAGGTTGGACGCCTCTAGATGACGATTTAAAATGAATTTTAAAATGAAACCGATATAATTATCGTTATAATGATTTGAATATGATTAAGTAAACAACGTCATTAGATTAAAATATGAACTTCTAAGTCATTATGACAAGTGACAGTATTTTTTAATGTGTTGTGAGTTATATTGACTAGTATTTAGAGATTAACACTTCTAATCAAACATCTAAAATGGATAATTAACTCATAGTAATTTCATTATCATTGTAACGATTTCGATATCTTTAGGATTGAGTGAAGTTTGCTGTGAATAAAAAGTGACCTGCCAAGCCCCGCATGCACCTTAAAAAATGACTCCTATTATATGGTGAGCTGTTTATGGGTTGGATGCCTCTAGAAGACCACTTAAAATGAATTCTGAAATAAGGCCGATATAATTATCGTAATAATGATTTGAATATGATTGAGTGTATAGTGTCATTATATTAACATTTGAAGTTGTAAGTTATTTTGATAAGTCCTAAGCATTTCTTAATCTCTTGGGAGTTGTATTGATTAGTATTTAAAGTTGCGCACCTCTAATCAAACACTTAAATAGATAATTAACTCATAATGATTTCGTTATCGTTATAACGATATCGATATTTTCGAGCTTGAGTGAAGACTACTGTAAATAAAAATTGACCTCTCAAGTCCTGCATACACGTCAAAAAATGTATGTTGTTATAGCAAGCCGTTTGTGGGTATATGGATGACCACATAAATGAATTTTGAAATAAAACCGATATGGTTATCAAGATGACAATTTGAATATGATTAAGTCAATAATGTCACTTGATTAAAATATGAACTTTTAAGTTATTCTGAGAAGTCATAAGCATTTCTTAGTATATTGTGAGTCGTATTGATTATTATTTAGAAATCAATGCCTTTAATCAAAGTCAAACATCTAAAATTGATAATCAACTCATAATGATTTCGTTATTGTTTTATAATGATTTCAATAAATTTAGGATTGAGTGAAAATTGCTATGAATGAAAAGTGACCTTTCAAGTCCTGCACATACGTCAAAAAATGTCCTTTGTTACATAGTGAGTCGTTCAAAGGTTGGACGTCTTTGGGTGAGCACTTAAAATGAATTTTAAAATGACAATGATATAATACCGTTATAATGATTTGAATATTATTGAGTAAATATTGTCATTAAATTAATATTTGAAATCTTAGCTATATAGACAAGTCATAGATATTCCTTAATGTGTTCTGAGTGGAATTGATTAGTATTTAGAGATGACACATCTAATCAAACACCTAAAAAGAATAATTAACTCATAATAATTTCGTTAATGTTATAACGATTTTAATATCTTTAGGATTGAGTGAAGACTGTCGTGAATAAAAAGTGACCTTTCAGACCCTAAATGCACATCAAAAAATGTCTCTAATTATATGGTGAGTCGTTCACGGGTTAGACGCCTATGGACGACCATTAAAATGAATTTTAAAATAAAACCAGTATAATTATTATAATAATGATTTGAATATGATTGAGTGCATAGTGACATTATATTAAAATTTAAACTTTCAAGTTATTCTGATTAATTATAAGCATTTCTTAATGTGTTGTGAGTTGTATTGACTAGTATTTAGAGTTGCACACCTCTAATCAAACACCTAAAAAAATAATTAACTCATAACGATTTCGTTATCGTTATAACGATTTTGATATATTTAGGATTTAGCATTGACTACCTCGAATAAAATTGACGTTTCAAGTCCCGTATACCCATAAAAATGTCTATTATCATATAGCAAGCATGTTTACGGGTTGAATGTTTCTCTATGACCACTTAAAATGAATTTTAAAATAAAATCAATATAATTATTGTTATAACAATTTGAATATGATTAAATGAATAGTGTTATTAGATTAAAATATAAACTTCTAAGTTATTTTAACAAGTTATAACTGTTTCTTAATACATCTTGAGTCGTATTGACTAGTACATAGAGATGCGCACCGCTAATCAAACATATAAAATAGATAACTAACTCGTAATGATTTTGTTATAGTTATAACGATTTGGATATCTTTAGGATTGAGCGAAGACTGCCACGAATAAAAAGTGACTTTTAAGTTCTACATTCACGTTAAAAATGTCTTTTGTTACATGGTGAGCCGTTCATAGGTTGGACGCTTCTGGACGAGCATTTAAAATGAATTTTAAAATGACAGCGATATAATGTCGTTATAACCATTTTAATATCATTGAGCGAATAATGTCATTAAATTAATATTTGAAAATCTAAGTTATATTGACAAGTCATAAGCATTTCTTAATGTGTTTTGAGTCAAATTGACTAGTATTTAGAGATGAACACTTCTAGTCACACACCTAAGATAGATAATTAACTTATAACGATTTCGTTATCGTTATAACGATTTCGATATCTTTAAGATTGACAGAAGAATACTATGAATAAAAACTGATCTTTCAAACCCTGAATGCACGTCAAAAAATGTCTCCTAGAGCCATTTATGGGTTGGATGCCTCTGGACGATCACTTAAAATGAATTTTAAAATGAAACCGATATAATTATCGTTATAACGATTTGAATATGCCTGAGTGAATACTGTCATTTATATTAAAATTTAAACTTTTATGTTATTCTGACAAGTCATGCGTATATCTTAATGTGTTGTGAGTCGTATTGACAAGTATTTAGAGATGTAGAACTCTGTTCAAACACCTAAATTAGATAATAAACTCGTCATGATTTCATTATCGTTATAACGAGTTTGATGTTTTCGGGATTAAGCAAAGACTACCATAAATAAAAAGTGACATTTTAAGTTATACATGCATGTCAAAAAATGTCTTTTATTATATAGTGATCTGTTCACGGTTGGACGCCTCTGAACGACCATGTAAAATGAATTTTAAAATGAAATCGATCTAATTTTATTGTTATAACGATTTGAATATCATTGAGTAAATATTATCATTAGTTAAAATTTGAACTTCTAAATTATTTTGACAAGCCATCGGATTTCCTTAATGTGTTGTTAGTCCTATTGACTAGTATTTAGAGATGTACACATCTAATCAAACACCTAAAATTAATAATTAACTCATAACGATTTCGTTATTGTTATAACGATTTCGATATCTTTAGAATTGAACGAAGACTGCTTTTAATAAAGAGTAACCTTTCAAATCCTACATGCATGTCAAAAAATATTTCTCATAATATGGTGAATCATTTATGGGTTAGACATATCTAGACAACTACTTAGAATGAATTTTAAAATGACAGCAATCTAATATCATTATAACTATTTGTATATCATTTAGTGAATATTGTCATTTAATTAATATTTAAACATCTAAGTTATATTGACAAAGCATAAGCATTTCTTAATCCGTTTTGAGTTGTGTTGACTATTATTTAGAGATTACCACGTCTAATCAAACACCTAAAATAGACAATTAACTCATAACGATTTCGTTATTATTTTAACGATTTCGAAATCTTGAGGATTGAGCAAAGGCTGCTGTAAATAAAAAGTGACATTTCAACTCCTTCATGCACATCAAAATATGTATTATATGGTGAGTTGTTCATAGGTTGGGCGCCTCTGGACGACCGCTTAAAATTAATTTTTAAATGAAATCTATATAATTATCGTTATAACGATTTAAATATGATTTAATAAATAGTGTCATTAAATTAAAATTTGAATTTCTAAATTATTCTGACAAGTTGTCAGTATCTTAATGTGTTGTGAGTCATATTGACTATTATTTAGATATGTAAACCTCTAATCAAACACTTAAAATAGATAATTAACTTATAACGATTTGATATCAGGATTGAGCGAAGACTGCCGCGAATAAAAAGTGGCCTTTCAACTTTTGCGTGCAAGTAAAAAAATTCTGTTATTATATAGTGAGCGTTTGACTGGTTGGAAGTCTCTGGACGGCTACTTAAAATGGATTTTAAAATGAAATCGATATAACTATCTTTATAATGATCTAAATATGATTGAGGGAATAGTGTAATTAGATTAGAATTTAAACTTTTAAGTTGTTCTGACAAATCTACATGCACGAGATCGGAAGAGCATCGTCTGATTATATGGTGAATCATTTATCGATTAGACATATCTAGACAACTATTTAGAATGAATTTTAAAATGACAGCAATATAATATCGTTATAACTATTTGTATATCATTTAGTGAATAGTGTCGTTTAATTAATATTTGAACATCTAAGTTATATTGACAAATCATAAGCATTTCTTAATCCATTGTGAGTTGTGTTGACTATTATTTAGAGATTACCACGTCTAATCAAACACCTAAAATAGACCATTAACTTATAACGATTTCGTTATTATTTTAACGATTTCGAAATCTTGAGGATTGAGCAAAGACTGCGGTAAATAAAAAATGACATTTCAACTCCTACGTGCACATCAAAAAATGTATCCTATTATATGGTGAGCCGTTCATAGGTTGGACGCCTCTGGACGACCTCTTAAAATTAATTTTTAAATGAAATCTATATAATTATCGTTATAACGATTTAAATCTGATTTAATATATAGTGTCATTAAATTAAAATTTGAATTTCTAAGTTATTCTGACAAGTTATCAGTATCTTAATGTGTTGTGAGTCGTATTGACTAGTATTTAGAGATGCAAACCTCTAAGCAAACACTTAAAGTGGATAATTAACTCATAACGATTTCGATATCAGGATTGAGTGAAGACTGCCGCGAATAAAAAGTGACCTTTCAACTTTTGTGTGCATGTAAAAAAATGTTTGTTATTATATAGGGAGCCTTTGATGGGTTGGAAGTCTCTGGACGGTCACTTAAAATGGATTTTAAAATGAAATCGATATAACTATCATTATAATGATCTAAATATGATTGAGCGAATAGTGTAATTAGATTAGAATTTAAACTTCTAAGTTGTTCTGACAAATCTTGAGCATTTCTTAATATGTTATGAGTCGTATTGACTAGTATTTAGAGAGGCACAACTCTAATCAAATACTTAAAATCGATAATTAACTCATAACGATTTTGTTATCGTTACAACGATTTTGATAAGATCAGAGATTGAGCAAAGACTTATAGTGTCACGCCCCGCAAATTTCCAATTATTTAGGAATATCTTATACTAATTAACGAAATCTATAGCGGAAGATTTATATACAAATAGCGGGGACAGGATGTGCAAAACAAACAAATTGCTTTTGTCTTGTAGAGTTTAACATTCTGTGAAGATAATTACTTAAACTAGCAAGTTGTTGAATTTTAAAGAATCATTTAAACTAGATTTTTCAATAAAATGTGAAGAACACGACAAGTATATTAGTAGGTATAGCTCCTTGATTACCAAAGTAAAACTGAATCATTAGAAAGTCTTTACCTTGAAAAATAAATTTCAAATCATTATAAAGACTATTATATGCATTATAAAGCGTAAACATATATATTATAGAGATGTGAGCATCTAATTAATATTAAAGGTAATAAGTTCTTAATTACATTCATAGTAACTTCAAAGACATGTTTCCACTGTCACGCTCCCGCTAATTTTACAATGTTTTGGATATCTTATATTAATTTACAAATATCATAGCGGAAGCTTCAATCTCAAATAACGTAGACGGGACATGTAAAACGAACAAATAGCTTTTGACTTGATAAAGCTAATTAGTTAAACTAACAAGTTGTTATATTTTAAAGAATCATTGCAACTCGGTTTCTCAATAAAATGCAAAGAACTTACTTAACCTTGCAAGTTGTTAACTTTTAGAAATCATCAGAACTAGGTTTTACAATAAAATATAAGGAATATACAAGTTATATGACTAGGTCTTTTCCATTTATTACCCAAGCACGCCAAGTTTTTAGAAAGCATTTATCTTAATAAATAGATTTCAAACTATTACGAAACTTACACATTCGTTCAGACATATATATATTACATGTCGTAAAAATATATGTAATATTAAGAGGTGGGCATACTTATTGACACCAAAAAGTATAAAACTCATAATTACTTTCGTAGTTACTTCAAAGATAGGTTTTCACTACATGCAAAACCCTACTCCCGCTTGCGAGCATGCTCCAACCCATGGCTTGCCTTACTTTTCAAATATCATATCTTCAATTATCTACAAAACTGTAGAAAGAGGGAGTGAGTGCGAAGTACTCAGTGAGTAACAAAACTCTTTGATTCACCTTTCATTTGAAAGATTCATTTTCAAAGAAACCATTGAATGCACAAAGCTTTCAAATGCACAAAAGGGCCCTGTCACTCGTTAGACTACTACCCGTGGTACGCGCAAGATTCATATCAATTCAATCAATCATGGCCGCGTACAATTAAATGGATCCACAATGAACTCCAGTTGACCTTTACTGAAGTTCCAATTTAAAGCAAATGCCACACTAATCTTCTCTATTCCTGGATCATTGAATATGTCATAGTGTGGGAAATAATTCAAAGAAATTCAATCCAAAATAGGTAGAGCAACTAGTGATTCAAATGCAATAAATTAATCTTTCTTTTTAATGCATCAAATCCATGTGTCTCATGGAATACTTCAATTAAAATCATGCTTATCGTATCAAAACATAAAAAATAAAAAAAGGGAATTAAAATATTAGTTACTCGCCTCTTTAACTTGAGTTTTCTAAAGATTCTTTGAGTTGTTGACAAATGACCTAAAAACCTTTATTTTACTTGATCAACATAAAGTTTCAAGTTGTGTTTCTTACATATATATGATGGAAGGTCATTTGCAAGTGTTAAACCAAGTATTTGATAGTTTTTAAGGGTTATTTTCTTCCTCTTACTTCATTTGGACGAATTTTTTTTATCTTTGAAATTCTTGATGTTGGGTTTGTTGCCAAAAATAATCCAAAGTTGAAAAGGAAAAGGAAAGGGGAAAGAAGAAGAATCGTAGGGGGAAAAGGAATCCAAATCATAGAAGGATTGTCTTGTCTTCCAAGGAAACGAAGCCTATAAATAGAGATGTTTTCTTCTTCTTTTATGCACAAGTGGTACAAGTGATTTGAGAGAAAAATTAGTGAGTCTAGCACCTTGAAGAGTTTTCTTGTAACTCTTTGTGGTTTGTTCAAAGGGTAGAAAATTAGGTGTGGTAAAACACGGGGCACCACTTGAGTCGGGTCAGAGAGTCTTGTGAAGAAAAATAGTAGCTTAGTGTCTTGGGATTTCTTTAATTCTTCGCTGGTTAGGCAAAGAGTAGAAATTGGTAGATGCGGTAAAGCTTGGTATATTTTTCTTGTAATACTTGGGGGATGGGTTTTGGCGAGTGAAAATTCTGTATGGTTGTAGCGACTTTAATCATATAGTGGAAAGCTTTGACAGTCCGTTAAATTCGTCTTCATCTTTTATTTTTCTTGTCTCAATTAAATTCCTTGAACAACGATCCTGTGGCGTAATCTGGGAATTTGCCATTAATTTCCAACAGTGGTATCAGAGCATCAGGTTTTATTCGAGGTGGAGTAGAGGAAAGATATGGCCAAGTACGAAGTTGTGATAATCAAGTTTGACTTGTGGCTAGAACAAGTCTGGAATTTCTTGATTTTAATTGGGCAAATTAAAGCTTTCAAAGAAAAATCTTCTCCTTGTTCTAACAAAGTTGCTGGAACCAGTATGAGCGATAGTGATTGGGAAGATTTATATTTGAAGACTGGAACCAGGATGTGTCTCCATCTAGCCAGAAATATTCTTGTAAATATTCATAGAATATTTGCTGTGAAGGAACTATGGCGTCAATTTGGAGAGATGGATCTGGCAAGAGGTTTTTCAAATTTGTTGCACCTGAAAAAATTGTTAAGTTCTTTGCGAGTTGGTGTAGATATAAAAATTCTCAATGAGATCGTATGGGGACTGGTGGTTGTTGCAACTTGTTGGTGTTGTAGACTAGCTGATCACGTGAGAAAACATTGTCCAACTGGAACAGGTTTGGCTACTGTTTGGATTTGGACAATCCGACTCTCTTGGTGTGAGGGCGGTGGAGATGTGCTATGAAGTATGTGGGTACATCCCCATGGCGTGTCGCTAGGTGCCATGGTAAAAGATGTGTGTTACTTCTAGCGATTGTATTTACACACGGCATTGGTT
>CAVNYN010282064.1:0-13111 GCA_963692815.1 Nyctanthes arbor-tristis
TAGTAAAACCATTTATACATGCATCTAAGCACACATAAATTCCATGGAAGACATCTTCATATGTTGCAATGATAACTGTGGATCCAGGATTAGTTCTTGCTACTTCGGCTGCATAAGATCTCAATATGCCGAATTTTTCCTCATTAGTTCCTTCGTTTAGTGATTTTGCATATCTCCTAGTTTTCCATGATGTGAGCCTAGTAATATGCAACTTGAAATCAGCAAAAACAGTTGCCATAAAATTTATAGTTTTCCATTTAGGATCCATCTTAAATCTTTCCAGGTAGTGAGCAGTAAGGTATTTATAAGTGCAATGTCTATTTCTTCTGTCCCTACTACATGAATGTTGGTCTTTAAATGACTTAATCTGGATTGTGCTCTTATCCTTTTTCTCAGAAGCCTAAATATTCCATGGACAATCATTATGTTTGCATACTACTTGACATCTCCTTCTCTCATTAACATTAAATTTTGTATTAAACCTATTCAAACCCCATAATTCCTCACTGACGCTTTAAATTCTTCAATTGATCTAAATTCCATCTCAACTTCTAACCTAGGATTTTTCATATCTGTTTCAGCACAAAACTGGGGAAATTTGTTGCTGCCTTCCTCATTTGAAGAATATTCAATGTCAAGCTCTTCAGAAGAGGGATTATCTTCTTCATCTGAAACAAGGTTTTCATCTTCTTCCGTAGGCAATTGACTTAAAGACCTTGAAATAGATAGTGTAACATTCTCAAGGTGGGTTATATCAAAATCAACGTTGTCAAGTTCATTATCAGAATCATGAAAACTTCAATCAACTGGTTCATCCTCTACATCAGAAAAAAAATGCAGAAGTAATGGTTTTCATTACAACAACAATGACACAATAAAAATTTGGAAAAATATTATCAATGTTAAACACTTATTTGTAGTCCCTCTAGGCAAGATTAATCAAATATGAGGAGAACTTTTAGATTACGTTCATTGAAATGAAATAAATTATTTCATCTAAAAAAAATGAAATCAAATAAATTATAGTAAACAAATCACTACCTTCTTGTGGTCCCTCCTCCACTGGCATATATAAATTGCACTCTTCAATTGTCATCTTTTGGTGGGATAGAGTGGGTCACCCTTGTGGTTGAATGAGGAAGACTTAACACAGTTGCAATGAAAAGTACCGTTTACAAGAGGAAAATTGACGGACCGGTTTATAGAGAAGACGTTGTCGAGAAAAGTATTGTTCTTTTGGTGTTTGCTTATGAGATTTGGGCAAAACGAAGATAGAATTTAGGGATTTAAGGTGTGAATTATGTATGAGATTTGGGCAAATTATAGATACAATTGGGGATTTATGCAAGTTTCAAACCCTGTTCTTGGAGAAGACGAACTCTGGCTGAAAAAGAGAGAGTGCGCGAGAGACACGGAATATATATATGTATGTATATACATGTGTCTGATTTGCTTTTATTTTGTTTTTTCAAAAATGTGAGTTGGCATATTTGGATGGAAAATTAGTGCCACGTGGCTTTCCGTTTGCCATATAAGCTTGCCCGTTAAATTTAACCAACAGAAGTAAAGATAGTGATGGATGGAATACTTAATTTGAAGTACAGTGATGATTGAGAAACATGTCGAAGTTGAATGGCCAAGCGAAAACAGATAGTAAAGTTCGGTTGCCATTTGGTAAATTAACCCATGAATAGAAGGTAAAGTTGAGAATTGAGTGGTCATTTGGCAAGGTGAAGCGGCATACTTGTAAAATCTTGAAGATTAACTTGTTTAATTTTGTTTTGAATGATTTAACTAAAATGATCTCTCCATACGTATATATCTCATAAGATTATCCGTCAAATACATGACCGAAGGATATTGGACCGCCCAGATGTGAATCAAGTGGTTGAAAAGGTGATAAATAAATAAATAAATATTAACAACATCGAATTCTGTTCATTCGGGAACGGAAAACCCTTCAAATCAAGATGAGTAGAATTGGGGTCAATGATGCATGCAATGGGTGGCGCAATAATGTTAATCCGGTGATCGATTTAACTATGGTGGCCGACGGCGTAGGTTTGCCGGCAACGCGGAGGTCTGTACAAGTCTTATGCTTGCAATTTTACTAGTTCGTGTTTTTGCTCTGTATTTTCTTTTGCTTTCATGTGATCATATTCTTGCTTGGGCTTTCCTGATCGTAATTATTTTTAACTCTGAGTTGGCTTAACTGGCCATGGATGTTTTAATCCAATTCTTTACTCTGTTGTTCATTGGAGATGATTCTTTTATAACGACTAAATAAATAGTTTTTTTAGCCTTTTCCCGCATTGAATAATAGATTAGTGTTCCATTGAGTAATTTGAATCCTGGTACCCCAACTCAAAGTGTTTCCTATTCTTAATTAATTGGTAGCTTCTCATCGTTCCAGGACAGGATATTTGAGTTCTCTAGTTATGATTCACATTCTCCATCTTGGGATTCGGACGGCAAAGGTGGGATACTTTGTTCATTTCTGAAGAAATTCTGTGGGTCAACGGTGGTCTTAGATTTGATCAGTCTGTCAAAATTACCTTTGAAGTACTTGACGCCATATACCTTCGCTTCATTGTAAGTGTTTTTACCGTTGTGAGTAGTGCCAATGTCAAGGTCCCTGTAATTGAGAAACGCTTCTCTGGGGTTCTTTGAGACATAAGGAGTCAAGTATTCGAAAAGTGATCTTGTCTCATCCACATACTTGTTGTATGATGCTGCATCATCTTCGTTCCACGATATAGAATACTGTAATTTAAAGATGTTTCCTGCACGATGGGGAAATGGTGCTGCAGACTCTGGAATTTCGTCCATCTTTCCACCGTAGGGATTGAAAGCAATTGCTGGTCTCCATCTATCAATCATTTTCTTCCATAACCCGTCCAATCCATTCTTTGGGATAGGAGTTTTAACATAATCTGACTTTCCCTTGAAGAAAATTAATGGGGTATTACCTTTTCTATCAAGTAATACATTTTCTTATGTATTGTCATCAAAATTTGCCCAGAATAGGACAGACTTTATCCTGCTCATTTCCTTGCGATCTTGTTTGGTCAATCCGAGTTGAGGAAATTCAGCTTTCATTACAGACAGTAACCTGTTAGAATCACCAAGAAATAACCCAATAAATGTTGCTCCCATAGTGACCTTGTTCTCTACAGTAGATGGTTGCAAAATCAGCCTCACGAAGAGATTGTTGTCAATCTTATTTGCAATAAACTGCCACGGGTAGATAACATCAGGGGCATTATCTTCTGAGGTTCTCATAATGTGGAAAACTGTCACAGTTGGGGGTACAAGGACTAGTTTAACTCTGTATGCTAATATGACTCCAAAACTAGCTCCCCCACCCCTCTGATTGCCCAGAAAAGGTCCTCTTCCATTGCTTTTCTGTCCAAAATCTGACCTTTTGCGTCAACAATCCTCGCATCAATTACATAGTCAACACTAGGACCATATTTACGTATCAGGTTACCATAGGCACCACCACTTATGTGCCCACCTTTGCCTACAGTTGGACAGATCCCTGCAGGAAATCCATGGACTTTGCTCTTTTGCCATATGTTATAATAAAGTTCTCCAACTGTTGCCCCAGATTGTACCCAGGCCATTTCATCCTCGATGTCAATATCAATGGACCTTAGGTTGAACATGTCAAGAATGATAAAAGACACATTAGCCACATAAGAGATACCTTCAAAATCATGACCGCCACTACGGATCTTGAGTTGGACTCCAATCTGTTTTGCACAGACTATGGTTATTCCAACATCAGATTCTTCCAAAGGTGTGATAATCAACAAAGGTTTTCTGGTGGTAGAAATGTTGAAACGTTGATTTCTGATGTAATCTTGTAAAATGGTTGTATAGGAAGCATCATAAGGGCAATAGACACGCTTAGATACCCGGCCATTTGTGTTTGTCTTGCTTGATAAGCACTGGACCAAGTTGTCATAAACTGAATCTGTGGCTGCAAATGATGAGCAAAAGAAAGTACAAAAAATTGACAGAATCAGATAACTTGACATAGTCCTGGAATTATTTGAATGTGAGTAGAAAATGTCTTTCATTTGAATGGGATATGTCGTTCATACTTTAAGCAGAAAATTTATGGGTTAATTTCGCAAATCGTTCCCAACCTTTAGGTTAAGAACCGGTTTCGTCCCCAACCTTTTTTAAGACACACCACAGCCCCCAACCTTTCAAAAATACCCACAAATCATCCCTATTGCTACTATTCCGCCAAATTTTTATAAAAAAGACGATTATACTCCCTATAAACATTTTAAACTTTTTAAAAAATGTTTAAAAATAATAAAAAACTAAAAAAACTCACCCCACCCCACGTCTCCCTTGCCGCCGGCAGTACTGCCAGCGGCCGGCGACCAAAAAGGGGGCCCCATTTTGCTGCCATTTCTGTCAGCAAAACCGGGGGGGGGGGATTCACCAGCCCATTTCTACCAGAAATGGCAGCTATTTGGCCACCATTTCTGGCAGCAAATGAGGGGTGAATCCCCCCCATTTTGCTCTGGCAGCAAAATGCTGCCGGAAATGGCATGGCAGCGAAATGCCATTTCCGACAGAAATGGGGGGTGAATCCCCTCCAGTGGCAGCAAAATGGAGGGGATTCACCGTCGGAGGCAAGGGAGACGTGGGATGGGGTTGGGTGGGGTTTTTATTATTTTTAAACATTTTTAAAAAAAAGTTTAAAATGTTTATAGGGGGTCTAATAGTCTTTTTTACAAAAATTTGCGGAATAGTGGCAATATGGACGATTTGTGTGCATTTTTGAAAGGTTGGAGGATGTGGTGTGTCTTAAAAAAGGTTGGGGACGAAACCGGTTCTTAACCTAAAGGTTGGGGACGATTTGCGAAATTAACCCAAAATTTATCCTTGTTGGTTAATTAGGCCATGTTTGATCCTCTTTATCTAAACACATTATAATTTCACCTAGCACTAATTTGACTACTGATTTGACAACTACTCATTTATAACCATAAATTTCAAACTTCTATTAAATTTACACCACTTATTTCACTTCTTTATAATTTTTATTTATAAATCAACTACCATAAATTGAATCAAACAGACACTTAGTTGCAATAAATGTTTAGTTGCCCTTATTTAAGTTGTTATTATCCCATATATATACGTTACTGTAGTGAGGAGGTTCCTATATTACTTAGAAAGGATGAATAATATGGCAAATTAAATTGATGGAATTAATTTTATGCATTTTAGAAATTCATGAAATTCTTAAAAATTGAAATAGAATTGGTTCGCTAACACATGCGTTATAATTTCTAAGAAAAATTCTAGGGGGACATGAAAATTAGACATTATTAGATGATATTCTTATATGACATATTTGTATTAGATGATGAAAAAGTAGTCATGTAATCATCACCTAATGAATGTGTATCACATGAACATGTCACCTAATAATATCTCCTTTTCATGTCCTCTTAAAATTGCTCAATTTCTAAATCCTTGAGGCGACACCCTCAATCTCAATAATAAAAATATTATGGTCAAACATTGTGAATTCGCTTAAATCTATCATTAATGAAGTCCACTAGCGATCGAGGTTGCATATATTTCAATGGATTTATTTATTAAATTCTTTATTGCATATTACATATATCCAGATTTTGATTTTAATGCAATTAATTAGCTGTGTTCATATAGATTTCTAGAATCCATATTAAAATGAGTTGAAAATACCCAAAGGTGTGACGGACGTTATTTTTGAAGGGTGATATTATTGTTGTTGTTGTTGTTATTGAAAATTTGAACATCATTATTTTGATGAGCTTTAAAGTTTTCTTCTTAAAATTCAACATCTCCCCACAGTGTGGCATGGCCTCTTGCTCAGCCTTCAATAAGGTTCCAAAGTGGAACTCGACCATAAGATCTCGAACATTTCATGGTCTCCTCCTTGTCAATTGAACAAGGTTTCATAAACCTCAAGGTATGCATTTAAAGTGTTTTCGTTGTTTGATCCCAACAACAGTGGCACTTTTTCAACTTGGAAATTTTGGGTTGTAAAAAGTTTGGCGCAATTTATAGCTATAATTGGGTCATTTTATATAAGGCACATTTAACTTTAATAATTACTACATTTTATGCATGTAATACTACCACCGTCTAAAAAAGATTGTCTTATTTTTTTTACATAGATTAAGAAAAATTAATTTAATAGCAGGGAAAATTAAATTTTAATATCATTTACCAATTATATTGAAAAAGTAAAATTTAATATCATTTACTGACTATACTCTTTCATTTATTAATTAATCCGCTTTAATAATTCTATTTTTCTCATAACTATACACATTAAATAGTAGAGTTATATAAGGGAACTAATATTTCAACTACTACCTCCGTCCCAAAAAGATGGCCTATCTTTCCTCTTTCATCCGTTCTAAAATATGGTTCAATTTCTTTTTTAAAAAGTAGTTAAAGTATGAGTTCTCTTATATACCTCAATTTAATACGTATAGTTACTCAAAAAATAAAATTATTAAAGTGAAATAATTAATAAATGAAAGGGTATAATAGATAAATGATGTTAAATTTTACTTTTCCAATACTATTAAATGAACTTTTATTAATTTGTGTGCAAAGTTGACATGAACCATCTTTTTGGGACGGAGGTAGTATTTTTTTTAAGAATGAAACTTGACCATATTTTGAAACAGATGGAAAAGAAAAATTGGACCATCTTTTTAAGACGGAGATAGTAATTAATTGTAGGTCTGTGCGTGATTTAGTTTGGTCATGATTTTAAGAAAATTAAACCAAACCAAACCGAGACAACCAAAACTAAACCAAACCGTTCAGTTTTGGTTTAGTTAGTTTGGTTATGGGTATATATAATATTATAAAGTATAGTTCAACAAAGTTATCGATTAAAGGTAAAAATAGAAAAATATGCATCTTATAGGAGCAAAAACTATACTCTAAGATTTAAATTACATGATTTTAATAGAAATTGAGATTTTCTTTTAACTTTAGAAATTTAAATAAAAACTTGAGTTAATAAATTCGAAATTAAATCTTTTAGCTTGGTTATGGTTTGGTTATTGATTTTGGTTTTCGTTCCAAAATCATAACCAAATTATAATTAAATGGTTATTTGTTTTAATAACCATAACCGTTTGAAAACTCAGTAAAATCAAACCAAACCGGACCAAACTGCTATGTTTGATTCGGTTAGTTATGGTTATTTTACCCAGCTCTAATTAATTGTATAAATTATTAGTTGGTTTGTTTGATTTAAACGGTTTTTAAAGTATGGAAATCTAATACAATCCATTCCCAAATGATTTGGTTTAAGAGAAAAAATTATGCTAATCTATTTGAATCCAATCCAACGATTTGAAATCCACGATTTGATTCGGCTTTATGGTTTTATGGTTTTTTTCCCCTCTCTCCCCTTCAGCCCTACTGTCAATTTTTGTTTTTTTAACATTTAATTTTGGAACTCTACAGCATGTGAAGTAAAGTGGAAATATGTTAGCATTGAAGTTGACTTTTACTGATCAAAACAATCTTCTTTTTTTAATTATTATTATTATTATTATACAGTTTGCACGCCTTTACCAACAAAACCGCCAATACCCATTTCTGCCCCCTATGCTTCCAATTCATTCTTTTACGTGGATGAATGCCACAAATTATGTATGTATGTAGTCAATTAACTTACACAAATAGAAGAAAGTCACTATATATATTAAATTTTCTAAGAAAATTGATTAAACTCTAAAAATTGATCTTGATAACTCATGTGGCAAACATCTAACAAAAAAGACTCGCAGTAGAGTTTGTAACATGAGTGATCAAACTCAAAAAATAGAGTCTAATCAATTTCTATAGAGATGCTGCTATATATCTATCCTGAACATTCTCCTCTCAACTAGTACAGCAAGGACAATTTTACTTTACCATCTGTTAAATTTACCAAATGCTTTACATGATGGCAAGAATCGGTTAACAGACTAATGTGAGAGCTTTGTGTTGAGTAATAAGATTGTGTGGTTTCAACACGAGGTGAATTCATGTGATTTGATGCTTGAATCTCACGGTGTTTGGATTGCTCGAGGAAAAAGGACCTAGAAAGGATATATGTTGGTTTAGGTGTTGATCACGTAGATACTTTTTAATCATCCAATAAAATCTTATTGCATTTACAATGTCACTTATTATTCATCTCACAATTGGATGACTTCCTAAAATTTTGAACAAGATAATAACGAGATAAATAGCAACCTATGTAGATTATCCACTTATTCAACAAATAAAAAAAAAAAAAAAAAAAAAAAAGGTGCATATCATCAATTCTTAACCCGGGACAATAGGAAAGGTACACAGAAGCGCAAAAGAGAGGAGCTTTGAGATGTTATTCTTTCGTTTAATAATTTATTACTAATGTAAATTATTTAAAAACTTGCTGTATATAAAATTAAAATACTCGAGACTGATAGATGGATAATGAAACATACAGCCAGCAAGACCTTTTTATAAGTAAATGAGGCTCGACAAATGTGGAGTCGTCGAGCATACATTAATTATAAACCAATGTGTGTTGTGTGTGATTTATGTGCTCAAGTTGTAATACAATGTGATTGTGACCAAGCATTGGCACAGCACTAAAGGCGCCAACGGTTGTCTTCCTCTATTTCCTGACTTTTCTGCCACGAAAGGGCAATGTCGGGATACTCTGCTCATTCCTGAACAAATTTTCTGGATCAACCATGGTCTTAATCTTCACCAATCTGTCAAAATTACCCTTAAAATATTTCACTCCATAAACCTTGCCTTGCTTATAACTGTCTTTACCATTGTCGCTAGTGCCAATGTCCAAGTCCCTGTAATTCAGATATGCTTCTCTTGGATTCTTTGACACATAAGGAGCCATGAAACTGTACATTTCTCTTATTTGATCTATGTAAGTCTTGTCCGCTTCTTCTCCTTCGTCGTTCCAATTCACCGAATATTGAATCTTGAAAATGTTCCCTGCGCGATGAGGGAATGGAGTCTCCGAATCAGGAATTTCACTCATTCTTCCACCATACGAATTGAACACCATCCCAACTTTTCCTACCTCAACCATTTTCTTGAAAATAGATTCTAGACCATCCTTGGAAATCGCTGTTTTCACGTAATCTGATTTCCTCTTCAAGAAGTTGACAGAGTCCGGAGTTCTATTCAGCAGAACCTCTGGCTTTGTAGTATTGTCGAAATTTCCCCAGAAGAGAACCGAGTAGATCCAAGACATTTCCTTGCAATCGGGTTTCGTCAAACCCAATAATGGGAACTCAGAATCTGTTATGGACAATAGCCTATTGGCTTCACCGAGGAACAAGCCAATAAATGTGGCTCGAACAGACCTCTTTCTGTTCCTCGTAATAGGTTGTAATAGAACCCTTATGAACAGATCATGATCGATTTTCTCAGCAATTTGTTGGTACTGATAAACAGCTTCTGTTGCATTCTGGTCCATCATCTTCTCAAGTCGAAACACGGTCACAACGGGGGGTACGGGGACTAGCTTGATTTTGTAGGCCAAAACGACTCCAAAACTAGCACCGCCGCCACCCCTGATTGCCCAGAAAAGATCCTCTCCCATTGCCTCCCTGTTCAAAACTCTGCCTTTGGCGTCAACGATTTTAGCATCTATCACATGATCCACGGTAAGTCCGTGTCTTCTCAACATGTTGCCGTAACCAGCGCCACTCACGTGGCCGCCGACGCCCACGGTGGGGCAAACCCCGCCGGGGAATCCGTGGACATTACTTTTTTCCCAAATCCTGTAATAGAGTTCCCCAAGCAAGGCGCCGGCCCCCACCCAGGCAGTCTCCGTCTCCATGTCAATGTCGATGGACCGGAAATTGAACATGTCGAGAATGATAAACTCGACTGTGGACACATAGGAAATGCCCTCGTAGTCATGGCCACCACTTCGGATCTTGAGTTGAATTCCAAGTTTCTTGGCACACAAAACCGTTGCACTAACTTGGGTTTCCTCTTCGGGAGTGACAATTATGCTCGGTTTCGGCGTGGTAGAAACGTTGAACCGGCGGTTTCTAACGTAGGACACAAGAACGGAAGTGAAGGAGGGATTTGCGGGATTGTAGAGAATTCTTGAAATTTGGTCTTTGGGGACCTTGTTTTCTGCAAAACACTGGACAAAGTTGTCGTAAACAGAATCTGTGGCCGCAGAAGAAAAAGAGTTGAAGGAAGAAAGTAGAAGCAGAAGAAAAAGCACCACCATGGTTGCAAGACTGTATTGGGAGGGTCTCCTCCGGAAGATTACTATTATATATATATATATAAATAACATATAATATGGGAGTTAGCCATAGATACGCGTGTGTATATGTAGCAATTCTGTGGTTTTCCTTCGTGTGGCACCGTCGGACGTGGGGACAAAGTTTTAATATTAGAAAGGGAAAGGGCGCAGAGTTCGTCCGCGTTGCTTCGTTCGATTGACCAAACATGATTGTTATTATCTTGTCATTCTTCATCATATAAAGCTCCATTTTTTTAAGAATTTAAAACACATGTTCTGGATATTTTCGCATAGGATAATTGTACCCATTGGATGTCCGGACGGCATCTTTTCGGCAAATAGCCTTCGGGATCCCCTACTCTTGACATTTGTTGCATTTTGGCCTTCAAATTTTTAATATATATTATATAGCTTTCCCCAATGACAAATTTTTCTTTTTATATAATAATAATAATAATAATAGTAATAATAATGATCTTTATAATTTGTATTTGTTTTAATTTCCATGCACAATTGCTATCTATATTTATAAATTATGCCATTAATTGAAGGAAAATGATATAAAATCAACATTTAACAGAAGAATCCCGCCATATGACTAGAGATCGGGAGTATAAAATGTCAAGACTCTTTGTAGAATAACAGAAATGAGAGAAGCCTTGCAAACTCTTCGCAGAACTAGACTGGTCCAGTAGAGGGAGATTTTGACTCTTTTATTTTTAAAATATTTTTAATATTTTTAAATGTTTTGTTTTAAAATTAGAAGTAGTGACTTCTTATAAAACCAAACTATAGTTATTCAAGAGATAGAAATTAAACTATAGTGACCCGGTTGATAAATGTTACAAAGTACAATGATCATGAATGAAATTAACCCAAAATAAAATTTTGAAGAGTTGGTTATATATTCCTAAAAATTGAGGATCAAAGTGTTAAGGACCTTTGCTGCGATTATTGTCAGATTTTCTTAAAATAAGAAAAGGAAAGGGGCCAAAAAAAAAAAAAAAGGATTTTCAAGTCACATGGGAAGATTTCCTCACTGATCTCTAATTTTTTGTTTTTTTTTTTCTTTCATTTTATTTACTACACGTCTTCCCATCTCTGAAAAATCAAAGAGATGACTCTTCTACAATTGCGAAAGGTGCGTGGGGGAGGGCAAAGGTGCGAAAAGTATCTCCAACCGTCTACGCTCGTTCGGAAACCACGTGAAATTTCAAACGTTGTTGGCAAGTCAAAACGGCACCGCGGACCCACCCTATCGACTTTTTCCATTATAATATTGACAATGTTGGGCGTTTGATTTTCATTTTTGTACTTTACTTTATAATAGTAATCCTTTTGTTTGAGACTAGTCATTTTAACAAATTATAATTTTACTTATTACTCATTTAATTATTGAGTTGACAATACCTCAACTATTATCATACATTTCAAATTTCAATTAAATTTCTATCACTTATTTAAACTCATTATTATAATATTAAACAAGCATAATTTGATATCTATCTAACGGTGTGTGGCTTTGACATTTTTTAGAAATAATTTTTTTATTAAAAAAGACGTGTGGTTGAAAAGTAAAGAAAAATTACAAATATATATGTAAATTATTTTTAATGAATAAACATGTGGAAAATGAGTTCGAATGATGATTGATTTTAAAAAATATCAAAACCATTATAATTGCACACCTCAAATCGTCAGCAGCTAAACTAATCACTTCAATTCATTGTAATTACAAATTTTCTATTTTCTATTATTATAATAATAATGACAATAAAAGGAATAGTGGTCAAGTTTTCCAGTTATTCATTATTTTCCAGTTTAAACAGATCAAATCCATGAAGTTAATTTTGGATTTCATCTTTTCAAATTGATACTATTCCATTAGTTCATAGTATCTGCTTACTTGAATATATATTCTACTAATCTTGTTCCTTGTCAATGAATAGTTATATTTAGCATTTTTGGTAGATTGACAAAGTAGAAAACAAAAATGAATATATGTAATAAGGGTTAATTTTACAAAAAGTCCCCAACCTTTGAGTTTAGAATCAGATAGGTCCCCAACTTTTTTTCACTCGCTTGGGCCCCTAACCTTTCATAAATACGCATAATAGGTCTCTCTTGTCACTACTCCTTCAGACGTGTGCTCTTCCGATCTCGATTATACCCTTCAGCCTTTTAATTTTAAAAACAAAATATTTAAAACTATTAAAAATAATAAAAAATAAAAAAACAAAATACTCACCCCACCCAAAAGGGCAGCCGAAATGGCACCCATTTTGGGCAGCACAATGGGGGTTCCACCCCACACAACTGCTGCCTGAATGGCAGCAAAAATGCTGCCATTCCGACAGCCAAAATGGGGAGATCGGAAGAGCCACGTCTGAACTCCAGTCACCGGAGATCCCTGACCAAATCGCCCAAAATGGGCAGCAAAATGGGGGTTTCCTCCCATATATGCCGCTGGAAACAGCTGCAGTTTCCTGTCGTTTCCGGCAGCTTTTTGGCCACCGGAAATGGCTTCGGCAACCATTTTCGACAGCCCTCTTATGTGGTGTAGTGTGGGGTGGGGTGGGTGTTTTATTTTTTTAATTTTTTAATTATTTTTAATGTTTTTAAATATTTTATTTTTAAAATTAAAAGGTTAAATGACATAATCGTCATTTTATATGAAAAATTAAAGAAATGGTGACAAGAGGGACCTATTGTGAGTATTTATGAAAGATTGAGAACCCAAGCGAGTGAAAAAAAGGTTAGAGACCTCTCTGATTCTAAACTCAAAGGTTGGGGACTTTTTGT